>JAXIVD010001548.1:7500-82282 GCA_036785275.1 Cancer borealis
TGCGTTTTTCTAACACCATACACATATCATTTGCATTCCTTTATATTCTCAGAAGCACTCGGTAAACGAGACAGTCAACATACATATATATGTCGTGAATAATGGGATTTTAGGGATAGTGTCCCTCACATGACTATATCAACTCAAACACTCTTGATCTTGAAGTCAGGCCTTTGTAACGGCAACTCCCGTGAGGTGAAAACAAACAAATAAAAGTGCATACTCTAAATACACACCCTAGTTTCTACACTTAGCATATCACATTTTCTCCAGAAACTCCATTATAGTGGGTTTGATACATAAGATTTATATTATATATGTTGCTTTTGGAAGAAAAAAAAAAAAAAAAAAAAAAAAAAAAACAGCATAATGATTGAAATATATTAGGGAAGTTGTAGTAAATAGCGACATGTTGGCCTCTAACCTTGGGGAGGAGGGCGGGGGATGTGTAGTTTCATATCAGGATATATTTTCGAATAAATTCCAGGTGTTATTAGATAAGAATAACTGCATATAATGTAATAATATATATTACTGTATTTATTTAATAGTAAAAGAAGACAAAGCAAATGTTGTTATTGGATATTTAGAAAGGATAAATATGATGCATTATCGTACATAACAATTATGTCATGTTTGGCTCGGTAGATTATAACCTTGATATATGGATATATCTATCTATCGTTACAGATAAAAAATAATATAGCAGTTTTTATACACTATAAACACCATTATAATTTAATAACATCATTATTACGTGTGAATTAGGCTGTGAAAATATATTAGAAACAATTAAATAAATAAATAATAATGCTTTATCGAGGTAAGAGGAAATGAGCTTTGCCCCAAGAGGCCATAACTCCGCCCATTCAAGAGGCTGTAGCTCCGCCCTCACGTTCATCTTTCTGTCAGTGGCTCGGTAGATTAACCTTGATATATGGATATATCGATGTATCGTTACAGATAAAAAATAATATAACAGTTTTTATACACTATAAACACCATTATAATTAAATAACATCATTATTACGTGTGAATTAGAATGTGAAAATATATTTGAAGCAATTAAATAAATAAATAATAATGCTTTATCGAGGTAAGAGGAAATGAACTTTGCCCCAAGAGGCCATAACTTCGCCCATTCAAGAGGCTGTAGCTCCGCCCTCACGTTCGTCTTTCTGTCAGTGGCTGTCAGTGACGTTACAGTCAGTGGCTGACATCGACGTCACTGTCAGTGGCTGTCAGCCGTCAGTGAAAGAAAGAAAGAAAGAGCGAGAGAGAGAAAGAGAGAAAGAAAGAGAGGGAGAGAAAGAAAGAAAGAAAGAGCGAGAGAGAGAAAGAGAGGGAGAGAAAGAAAGAAAAAAAGAGCGAGAGAGGAAGAGAGAAAGAAAGAGCGAGAGAAAAAGAGAGAGAGAGAGAGAGAGAGAGAGAGAGAGAGAGAGAGAGAGAGAGAGAGAGAGAGAGAGAGAGAGAGAGAGAGAGAGAGAGAGAGAGTGTGTGTGTGGAGGATTATTTGTAATCATTATTCTATTGCAACTTTTGCAAGAAATAAAATTATTATGGCAAACTATTTTGTCTTCTCAACAATTTACATACAATGTCATTTGACTTCGAATTTTGCTCCAGCATCTGATTCCTTCCAAACCGCGTGGGCTGCAAAACTGCTCCGACAATCGGAGGAAAAGTGCTGGAGGTCGGCGGTAACCGCCAATTTGTTGTAGGTAGGAGGAAAAATAGCCCAGTGTGATACCCCTTTTAACCTTCCGCAGGCACTCCATTATTTTGGCTACTGTTTGTTGTGGCCCCAGCCTTCTTAGACTGTTACCTCCTCCCTGCATCACTACCTTGCCCTCTGTTATCTCCTCCACACTCTTATTCACCTCCACTATTTCCTCTACACCCTTACCACTCAGGTTCTTCAGTACATTTTTCTCCCCTCTCATGACCACATGTCTGTCTACATTCCTCAACATACTGTCTCCCATGCACATTATTGGCCACTCCTCACCTCCTCAGTCGTGCAGGCGTTGGGATGGCAGGCACCTCAACAACTTCAGGAGCCTCCAGTCCCCTTTACACTTACCTGCCTGTGTTTTTCCCATGTCCCTCACTTGCTGCTGAAGCTTTTTAGTGTCACATTTTTTCATCCATTCCCTCATTTCCTCTAATTCCTTCTTCCTCACAACTTCCTTTTGCCTAAGCCTCCTCACCTCCTCCAAACTTATCTACCACCTGAGCTTTGCAATCCCCACATAACTACAGTTCTTCCTCACATTCCTGCAGAGCTGTATATAGCTCGTCACTAGTTTTTTTTCCTTCACAGCTAGTGTGAGACCACCGCTTGCATTTGTCACACTGCAAGCCTTTATCATTGTCCTTCACGTCCTTGCAGCAAACCTTACACCAACCTTCTAAGCTTTTCATCTGCATCTCACAACTTCCATATCTACTCTTCATTTGTCTTACTAGTCCAGGTACGTACAATCAAAAGTCATAGCCATATATAAGAAGAATGGTATCTTATGAGATTCAAAGATTTCAAAGGCATACATTGCTGTCCAATCAATAATGTTGTATGCTTTCGCAAGATTCATAAATGCAGTGCAAACTTTCTTCCCTTTTCTTACCATTTCTTCAACTACTATCTTGAGTGAAAAGATCTGATCCACCAGTCCTAGTCCTCAAATCTCACTCCATTCTTTCCACTATTGCTTTCTTCACATATTCTATTCCATCTTTCAAACAAGTATATAGTTTCTTTTCTCCCTTCTTTCTGTCCTCTCATTATTGTCAAACTTTCTTGAACTCATCCCCTCATGTTTTTTGTGTATGCGAGTCATGCACACTAATGTTTAATACTTCCCATTGCTGCTGTATTACAGTCATTGGGAAATATTTGGTTATATATACACATATGCTGTTGATGTAACATTTAATTATATTTCTCTTTCTCTATAGTATATATATACATGTATAAAAACATCACACTTGCAGTAAGAAACAAGCAGGACCAAAACTAAAATGATCAAACTATTTCACTTCCAAAGTAACAGTGCATTCAAATTCCCCAAAAAAACTTCCCTAAGGTTATCTGAAATTAAAATATTTTCAATAAAGTAAAGATACATGACAAAGGACTTCCTCTTAGCTATTTAATTGAAATATATTAACATTTTTGGAAGTTCGTTGTTTATTTATTATGTTAACTTAATAGATGCCAGCTGATTAACTCTGAACTTATATATCTTACTGCATATGAAATGTTCATGATTAAATGTTGTTTGGTGGATATTTAGTTCACAACTTGCTGCAGAATACTGTTAGTTACAGCGTTTTACACATGATATAATTCAAGCTCATTCAATAAACTTTGTTTCACTATAAATATCATCTGAAAACCCATACATTTATGTTATCTATGAACTATGTTCTGGCACTTGATAAATACAGCCAAACAATAATGGAATCTCAATTGTATAGGCTCTACCCAACACCATGTCTATCTGAGCGGGGAGGAGGAGAGGGATGTGAGGGAAGAGAAGGATGACTCATAATGTCTGGTAGAATGATCATCTTCAGTCTGGTTGTTTTTGAGTTCCCCGAGGGTGTGCACCAGCCGGGCCCAGTCATCGGCACGAGGCAGAGCCAGTTGCTGATGGAACAAAGAAGTATGAACAAATCAAGAATTCGGAAATATATTCTTGATCTCATGTAGGAGGCTGTGGTGTAAACATCTTGGTCAGAGAGAGAGAATATCTTCTGGGCAAGAGCCTTTGTGGCGAAGAAAACTGTTCATTATGAAGCTTTTCTCCAGTTACTGTGTTTGAAAATGTACAGAATGATAGACTAAGTACATTGCATGCAGTGCAGATACTCACCTCTCCAACATCATATATCCAGATCTTGCCCATGTCATCTCCAACAGTGATCTGTTGGCCAGAGTTGGTCCAAGAGACTCTGTTGAGGGCTGGGTTGCCCTCCACCACTGTACTTGCCGTGGGAACCTGTCAGACATCATCATTCAAATTATAAACCATGTTCATTTTAGTTACTACAATAAAATAAATACATCATTATTTTTCTCAAATGAAAGCATAGTTATTACAATAAAATAAATACATCATTATTTTCCTGAAATGAAAGCAATGACATAGATAGCCACACGTGTGAACTTGAGGTTGTGGTGTAATGATCCATCAATGCGTCTCCTGTATTAATAAAATATTCAGCACTGTGAGAAGACAACAAAAGTGTTTGTGTAAGCTAATTCACCTCAGTATCTTGATTTAAGTTCCAAAGATCAATCCTTCCTGAACCATCAACGGTGGTGAAGAGTGCTGGGTGGATGGGGGACCAGGCAACCTCATACACGTAGTCCCCATTGTCTTCAAAGGAGTAGAGCGGCTTGGTCTCCTGAAAGGCAGTGAACACGGTGAAACGGGTGACTAGGAAAAAACATGTTCTAGGAAGGCAAAGAAGAAGAATGGAACTTTAAAATTGTGTATCAAAATTTGTGTATATCTCTCCATGAATAAAATTGTATAAAGTTGAGGTGAAACAGTTACCAGTCATGAAAGATTAATTCACAAATAATCGGAAAAGACCAGCATTTTGCTGAGATATCTATTGAAATTTCAATATGACTCCAGTCAAAACACATTTGGAGAGGATGAAATCCACATAACCCGACCATCTTACCACAAGCATGAGGGACAACTGAAAGCTTCAGGGAGGCAAATGATATCTCAGAATGGCTGGGGGAGTGATGATGACAAAAAGCTCATAGGCAATGGGACTTTCTTTTCAAACATTAATTTTGTTGGGAAAGCTGTGGGCCTGAGTGCACTAGTTGCTAGGGACAAAATGTTTGATACAAATGATCAGATAATACAGAAAAATATCTAGACTACCACTTGGGCTTATGTTACACATCATTTTACTTAATGCTTATTAGTACAGGGAGAGTGAAGGACGAAAGCAGGAGAGGGAGGAACTTACTTCCTCAACTTTTAACTGTAATAGTAACCCACTGCAAGGCAAGTTCTCAAAATACAGTGGTGGTGTGAATCCCTGTGACAAACATTAAAAATGCACACGTCCACTGGGTGTGTGTACATAGATATAAATGTGTGTGTGTGTGTGTGATATGAAAAAAATAAATGCAGTAAATGGCTCATGAGCATCAGTGGTATTTGTGAGTTATTTTGGTGGTGGTGATGACTGGTCTTACTGATGACCCTTTCACACGTGTAAATCCTTTGAGAACAGTGCCGTCCCTCTTCAAAACACCCGGTAAGCAAGACAAATCTGCCACACTATTAAGTAGTATAAGGCATTGTGGCAGAATAGTTTATATAAGCATTGTGGTACATGCGCAAGCAAGGAAGTTTGAAATTCTCTCAAGTCTAAGTGATAATGACTTCAAAACCTTAAAAATATCCATTAACATCTGCTTTGACTTAAAAATCACAGTTTCTGCTTGCTTCAAGAAACCTTCAGAAAATACACAGTAATACCAGTTACAGTTTACATTCTTAGTTGCACCTGATCAACAAGCTTCTTGTGACACCAGAACTCTTCCAGAGCTGCTAATACCATACATTGTACATGATACACAAAATTTTTTTTACACACGCAATACCACACCATATGGTCTACTTTACCTTGACCCAATGGAGGTATGTCACCACAATAAAGTGTCTGTGTAACACTAAGCTAAGACACTATCATAAAAGGAGTGTTGCAAAGATCAACAGTTCAGCTCTCAGACACAGAGTAAAAGAGACATTCATGCTTAGCAAAAAGAATGTTTGCTGTTGTGGTGTACTTGGCGCTTACCTTCATGGACCAGTGCTGTTGAGTCCCAAATGGAACACAACAAGAGAATCATGTGTTACACAAATGAACACAAAGTGTTGTTATAGTTTGAAAGAAGTGACCGCTACTCAAGGAATCAAAGCTGCTCAAAAACAACATTCTATTGAAACTGACGACCATCCTAATCAATTATGACTTCAATGTGGTGAACATTTTATGATAATTTCTAAGTAAAAGTACTGACTAGCAGTATACAACTTACATCTGGCCTCTATTGTATCACATATGTATATGAAAATAACAAGTCTTGGACAACCTTTTCATACAAAGTGATATCACTTAAGCTTTATACACAAATTTATGTCTGCATGTGTAAGAATTCTAGTGTACTAATGAGCTAATATTATGAGTAATCAATATGTATTCTCACACACACATACACACACACACACACACACACACACAAATGAGGGTGCAGCTGTTTGTCTACCTTGACAGACCACAGTTTGACTGTCCAGTCAATGGAGGAAGTGAGGAAGAGGTGTGAGAAATCAATGGAGCCGGGCGTGGAGTGTGTGCTGATCCCTGTCACTGGTCCTTGGTGTCCCTCGTAGGCATCCACAATACCTGCCTTGCTGCCGTGGCGACACGCTGTAACACACAACACAATACTCTTAGTGGAGGATGGAGGAAAGATTACAACAATGTGTGTGTAGGTCAAATGTATGTTGTGGTCGGTTTTAATGGAATACAGATGAGAGAATTAAAGGAAAGAAAAGGTTATACAAAAAGAAATTGCATGGGTAGAAGCAGCTGGAAAAGGGACCATTTGTAGATGAAAGAAGAGACGAAACAAAACACATATAGATAGGTCAACAGGTGAACCAATGTTTTTCCTCATACCTGTGAAGACTGCTCCTTCCTCTGAGCCAACAATGAAGTTGTTCACATCAGCATGAGGGAAAGCCATGCAGGTGACAGCCACGGGACGTGACTGCTTGTGTTGCAGTTCCATGGATTCCTGCAAGGGATGGTTGCATGAAGAGAAACACTCAGTTTCATTTCACTCATCATTGTTATTTACTATTTTTGTTATACATCAACAATGCAAAGGGAATTGAGGGCATAATCTAAAGAATTCAGCTAACTCAACATAACACCAACATATCTCTATGCAAAAACTTTTCACTATCATCCAACTCAAATCAATGATAAATAATCTTGATTTGATATCTGATCAAATCATAAACTTGTGGTTAAAATCCTGTTAATCCTGTCTTTGCACACCCTCCATCCCACTCTTCCTTTCCTTTTTCTCTCTCAAGATCAAGTGATGAGGTCGAGGTGTGTGTTCTGCTTACCTGTGGCTGAGAAAACATGTCCAGGGACCATGAACACATCTTGCCATCAGTGCTGACGCTGATTAGGTTGTGAGCATTCTGAGTCCCCACCACCTTCATGCAGTACACTGGATGCTGCAACGGAAACAACACTATGGCAGCAACCAAACAACAGTGTCTTTATATAGGAATTTGAAATAATTTTACAGAAACAGAAAAAAATGGATCAAAGATGTTACTATAAATGGTAAATTCTAGAACAATCTGACTTGAGGTCCTTTAAGAGAGGAACATCAAGACACCTCTGGAACTAAAGTGTTCTTCCTCTTTATAATACTTTTACTATATACTTTTCAGGGCGAGGTGATGAAGCATTTTCTTTTTGTTCATTGTCATAATCATTTAAAACAAATACATTTGACTGCAAGGATTATTACACAAACAATACAATAAATGAAGAGAAAGAAAGGACAGTCAAACAGATTGGACTAACCGTGTGAGCAGCAGCAGACAGTGGACTGCGCTGCACTGGGGTTCGCTTCTGACTTCGGTTGTCCCACAGCACAATCTGGCCAGAGTAGGTTCCTCCCACAATCAAATTCGGATGGAATCTGGTGAAAAGTGAGGAGATTGTTGATGCTCAATGGGATTGAATATCTGATTGGAAATTACCACAATATTGCATCTATTAAAATAATGCATTAAGAATGCATAGTATTTTATCTATATATAGTTAGAAACTATATATAGGGAAAAAGGAGAATAAGAAGTGTACAGCATGCAAGGAAGAAATATAAGGACAAGGATAAAAGGAGACTCTCCTATGGCCATCCCGTGGGCCCTCGGGGGAGTTTTTAGAAACAGGTGTCAGCTATTGATAGATAGACAGCCAAGGAGCCGAGGCATCTGCACACTAACCTGGCAAAGGTGGCTGACATCACTGGAGACTGACAATGGAAGATGTACTCTGGTGTGTCCTTCTTAAACTTGGTATTCCACACCAGTGCCACACCGTCAGGGTCGTGCGGTGAGTCATCATTGTTGTTGTAACTGTACCAAGATGAACGACCATTACAAACACACCAAACAACAACACACTTAATAGTTTTTACGAAGATGTTTGTGGAAACTACCAGAACTACACTATCTAATCTACAAATGATGAAACATAATAAACTCTTGTAGCCCCCACCAGAGGATCATTTTTAAATATATTGTGAAGTGGCAATACACTCCTTTGATTTGAAGGTCAATTTGCAGAATTATTCATATGATGACCTCCAAAGTGAGCTGGTAATGATGTGACCTTACCTTGCCACCAGCAGCTCTGGGTACTGTGGTGACCAGTCCATGCAGGTGATGCAGCGATTACGTGACCAACGCTCATCATAGAACCATCGGTTGAGAGACAATTTAACTCCTCCGGATTCATTGCTACAAGTGAGGGAGGAAAGAATGAGATCACTGTTGCACTATAAGATCTGCTAAATATACTCAAGGAATAATCAATGTGGATTATAAAATACACAGAAGAAACTTAGGAATAAAAAGAATTATTGAATAAATAAAAACGGGGCCAAAGAATGGTGATTGCCAAAGCCAAACAACACTAATAACAAAAACAAAGGAGACAGATAACTCACGCTTCTCCATCCTCTTCGTAGTCGTGGGAGTAATCAACAAAGAGGTTTGTGTCTTCTGCCAATGCACGCTCAATGATGCGCGATGATCGGTCAAAGAAGCCGTGAAACTCTTCAGTCATCATCACAGTCTGTTTCTCTTCATCCGACAACTCCCGAGCTGAGGGGAATGCAGACAAAAGTTATGAGGTTTCAAGAGCAAGGGAGAAAGAAAGTTGTGAACAGGGAGGAAGAAAACATAGTTAGAAGGGAGACAGTTTCCATTAAAACAGCTTCTATGAACATTCTACTTGTGCACCTACTTTCTGAATGTTATTTGATGAACTGTAATATTCTGTTTTGTATGTGACAAGTTATAGTGATTGGTAAGTTATTACACAACAGTAAAATATTTCAAACAATATAGGTTGCATAAAAGTACTACTTTTCTCCCCATTTTCAGAATGCAAATCTTAATTGATAGACTGTGTAATATCCTGTTTTTTGCATGAAGCCATGATGACATTTGTAAATTATCAAAATACACACAAATACACACCACACTACCCTATCACCAAGAAGCTGCCGTAAGCCAGGATTGAACTCGCAACCTTCAGGCCACGAGCTGAGCACTGTACCACAGTCACCCGACCCCTCTTTCAGGGAAGGTAATAGCTGCTGATCATGAGTCCAGCACATGATCTTCCAGACCATGGTGAATTACACACATGCACACAAACACAGATCACAATACTCACGAGGCTCTGGTTTCACTTCCTCCTGTTTCTTCTGTTCTTCTGTTGCAATAGCTGGCTTGAAGTCCTGGACAGTTGGCATCCCAGTTGGCAGTATACCCGGGGGAAGGTGACGGTTGTGTCCACTCCCAAACATGGGTGGGGTGTCCAGGAGGGTGAGGGAGCTGTCCTCCTCTTCGGCTTGCGGGTCGTCGTAGGTCAGAACTACATGGTGAATAAGTGTGCTCTGCTCCTCTCTATCTACGACCCTCACCTATCTTCCTGCCCAGCCTAGCCCCTTTGTGTTTACCTAGGTTTATTGATCTAGCTGTGCTATAGAGGATTTAAATGAAGCTAGTGTTGTCCTGTTTCCATACCTAATTTTGTTAATGTGTGCGTGTTTGTGTTACCCGCCACCCAACTTGCTCTTCCTAAACCTTCAAATCATAATTTGCATTTTAATCTGCTTACATATGCTACTTTAATTCCATTTTATATATGCTATTTTAATTCCATATCTTAATGGCATAGTTCTGAAGAGATTTTGCATTAAAATATTGACTGATGTTTTCTAAAACCCCTGTTGTGTGTAATGTAAGATAATTAAAAACCTAACAGTAAATGCACCTACCCATCTGGTCTAATCATGTCATTCAAGATAAAAAAAAAAATCATGCTATTCTGGCATAGGAGAAAACATTGCACTCAAGGATTCTATTTTCTACACTACTAATAGTAAAAGCTGACTAAACAAAAAAAGTTACATTATGTACATACGAATATCCAAATACCTACCCTGAGTGATTCGTGTCCTCTTACTAAGTGTACAAGGTCTGCACATCTCTTAACATGTATGCTGGGAGGTACTCATTGATCTATCCTCACTGAGCTAGTGGTAAAAGTATAATATACATACTGGGTGTTGGAGGGGGAAGGACAATTATAACCTTGTGGGAGTAAAGGAACGACGAGAGAATGTGCTCTTGGAAAACAGTTTGGTGCAGTGTAGCAAGAGATGATGTTAAGATGCTTTACTATGTAACAAAGAGTAGCAGTAGAATGGAAATAAACACAAGGGTAAGTACATGTACAAAGTTTCCACATGACCACAACTCAACATCGTTCTCTCAGTACTAAGGGAGAAGCAAGCTACAAGTGATTCTCACATCACCTCACACAAAGTCAATGCTCATCCACACACTTGCATCTTCAACTTACAGCTTATGTCTAACACCATTACATCCAAGGGTGAGGTGTGGTCACGGGTGTGGTTAATGAATAGCCAGAGTGGTGATGTGGTAGAAATGAGAACAGACATCACAATGATACACAGAGTAACAAGTGTAGTAGTGAGAGCCACAGCCTTGGGTTAGCTTGCTTGAGAGAAAGGCTGTTCAGTATACAATGGGTATTGAAAAATGGCTTTTATTAGAAATAAATAAATTACCTTTTGGGTCACACCATTAGCAAATTCATGTTGACTCTACAATTACCTTTTCCACATTCTACACATATAAAATATCAATGAACTAAATTTTGTTTCCAAATTCACAGCATAGTTTCACTTTGTTTAAGTATTCAATTTCACATTAGTGAAATATTGACGGACACATTTCATGTTTAAAATTTAAAAATTTTTTTCACTTCAGTCTTGGATATTAAATAATTATGTTATTTGAGGATTTAAGAACCACAAGCAGCCCCACGTCCCACACAATCAAATATAAATAAGTTAGATGTGACTTGAGACATTATGATTTATTATCAAATTAGACTATCAACAGACCTCATAACACACTTCTATAAGACCGGACACCCACATTGTTATTCTTCTACATTTTTTCCATTCTTATTGGTACCTGTGCCTTTGTAACTTGACAGCCTTTCTCTCTTGTTATCGAGTACCTCACTTCACACACACAAGACAGATGAACAAGAGCTGACTCACAACACTATCATGATCCCTCACAAGCCTGCAATGTGTTGGGGGGATTGAAGGTGACAGAGGCTCAAACTCCTGTGATGAATGTGTTGGTGTGCTGTGCTCTTTGGGTTTTATCAATATGCTTCAAAGTTGTTTTTAGTGAACATTGACCTTGTTTGGCTCATATCACTAGGGATAGAAACATTGTGATGACCTTTCTCACTTGTTCCAATATCTGTAGTCTCATCACATTTCAATATCAATATCACATTTGATCCTTGTTCTCTCTACTAAGTATTGCATATCATTCATTCTAGAAGGGATGGCAAACCATACTCAAATGATGTGTGTCCACTATTCAAACTCCATTATAACTGCATTTACTAGGATAAGATTAAGTTAAAATTCAGTACGTATTGACATTTTAGATTATTAAACAATTATGTTCACCAAAGCATTACGGAACTGGAGACAGAAAACTTGTGTTATACTTGTGTTAAGAGCTACGATTTAGACAGCACATCCAGTACACACACCAACACATGTACTCAGGAAGTAGGAGTACAGCCAACATGCACAAGACTGAATGTGTGTGTGTGTGTGTGTGCCATCTGCAACACCACACCAGAAGCAACACATACGGAAAACTTCACTCCTTCACATATGCTAAGGTGACCCACTCTTATTGCCATTGAAGGTGAACATCTACATTTAGAATATTCAACACAACACTGAAGGCACTGGTGTTGATCGAAATAACTAATAACCACCTCACCAATGCCATTCACCTCCTTAGCTTAAGCCTTTCCCTTGTGCTTCATCCAGACCCTCACAGGTAACCATTGATCAACCCACACCTGCTTAGGCTCATTATCAACGGATTCACACCAATAAGTATTAGCAGCTACGACGCAAACCAAATGATTGCCACAACAATCCTCCAGGTGGCTGATTTGAAGCATTTTCATCAATTTGGTTCATGATTTCATGGAAACAAAGACAGGAAAGCATATCACCAAAACAATGTCATGCCTGCATATACTTTTGTCAGAAACTATCTCTTCAAACACTTAAATTCAGTCTTACAAAACGTCTATTTAATCCAAGGGGTATGAAGTCTCCTGACCCTCATCATTCTTCGACATCCTTCATTCTCTTTATAATTATAGGACCTAAAACAACTCTGTCATCCAACCTGACTGAAAACTATTTCCAACATGTATCCTAAGTCTTGGGTGTTCATGGAACAAATGTTAAACATGTACAATCAATTATGGTGTTGAGTTAGCAAATAAATATTCTTTTTTCTTCTTCTTATTTTAGGAAGTTTCTAAAATGATTTTTTAAACTCAATGATCCTCCAATTTTAAACTAGCCATTAACTTTGAATTTACAAATCTAATAATACATAAAGATAAATTAATAATAAAAAATAAACAAAACTTGCTGTGCACGTGTTTTTGCACACATAATTGTGACTGTACGTGCTGCCACATTAGTTCCAGTCACTGCAGGACAGTCTGGTTAGAGAAGACCAGGCCAAGGCAAGTTAATCAAGGTTATGCCCAACCAAGGCCTCAAATGAGATGCACTAACCGTGTCCTAGCACGAGAGAGTAGTGAGTCTCCCTTGTGTCTTCCAGTGGTGGTTATACAAAAGTTTGTTGGTGAGTCCACACACCTTTATGTTTCTGTTTCTGATGACACAATTAACTCCAGCTCAGCTATGTAAGGAGGCAGCAGTATTTTGTCTGAGAGACTGACTAATTACTGTTCAAAGCACCTAATCAGTCACAAATACTTTTCTTCAACATGCAAACCAAGATGAATCATGTCATGAGAAACATTCATGTGATAAACCATCACAACCACCACATAGGAACATTCAAACACAGACAGACTGATGAGAAAGGCAACCCGTTATACTGAATTAAAAAAGCTCACTGCTCACTAATGGAACACAGTTTGCAGTAGGCATTGTTTTGCTGATGCAGATGTAGTAAGTTAAGCTGCTTCTGATGGTTCTACTTCTCCTTACTTACACTGAACGGATACATTACGTAACGTTATTAAGCTATGTCTAAATTATGCTGCCTCCTCCCCCCTGATGAAAAGTTAATTGAGATGGTAGGTCAGCTACAGTATTCAGTTCTCATACACATGACTGGCAACTGTTTGGGTGACAATGTACTGGACCAGCTTCACCCAGTGCTGTTATTCAGTTCAATCAATGTGAACAAACTACCATGAGGAGGAGTGGGAGAAGGTGATGCTACAATCTGTAATACAAATGCATACAAACACAAACTCTGCCACACCCTCAAAGTGACAGGAACTGCACATGACAACACTGACGTTCATATCCCATTATTTCCACGTGTATGTATACATGAACGCATACGCACAACAGCGCACATTGACAGAACATGACAACGACAGGGACGACGATGGTCTAGTCTGAGGTCACCACTGTAGTCTGTAGACGGTCCGGTCAGGTCAAGTAAAAGGCAGGGAGGCAGTCAACCGAAAGTAACAAAGCGTGTCATGTGACAACAGTATGTGTGCACCAGCCATTTCTGTCTACTGATTATGTACACACACACACACACACACAGGCAACCAGACAGTGTGTGCAGGAGACGGTTGGTGAGTCCTTGGCCAGTGTCTGCACAATGCAAAAACTTCAAAGCAAAACTCAACTAAACCCAAATACAAGACACTCGCTGTTGTAATTATCTTATCACTTAAAAATGGTTCCAGTAATTATCATTATCATTACTATTACTATTGTCATTTGCTTCCTATGCAAAAATGGCTTTTGAGAGGTGCCATTAAAATGCATGTTTTTGCATTACTACTTCATGGCTTTGTATTGATAATATAAAACAACTAAAATCAGTAAAATTGAAATAATCAGGTAACAACAGAAGCCAAAACTTGGACATTAGCAGATACAGCAGTAGTAACAGCATGAGCAGCAGAAGCAACAGCAGAGAATGAATCAAATGGAGTGAAGCAGAAGCATAGCAAACACACACACACACACACATTTGTGCGAGGCAGGCTGAGTGAGAGGGAAAGAGGGAATAAGAGGCAGGAAGACAGACAATGGAGATAAGATATTGAGCGCGAGCAATGGACCTACCTGTGAACTCATCATCCCACTCAAGCGCTGGGTTTAGATTATATTCGTCTGGGGGATAAAGAGGTTGGGGGAGGGGGAGGGAGGGGGAGAGGGAAAAAAAACCAAGTCAGTGTCCACTTCCTCTGGGCCGGTGTTGTTAATAGCAGCTGCCAAACACTTTTCACAGCCACACATCAGACAAATCAACTCCAATGAAGATAGAAGAAAATTCAAACTCTGATCAATCATTTACGTTAGTTAGTGAGCAGTTATTCAATTTTTTTTTTTAGTAAGCAACAAGTGTTAAGTGAGTATGTACTTCATTGTTAATAAATATAGCATATAGTAAATATATATATATATATAGAAAGACATGGACAGCAGAACAACAGTATCTTAATCAAGTGCTAAGTTACATGGTTAGATATCAGCATTAATGCCCTACGTACACACTCTCACTTAGTACAGTGCATACATGAACAACAAACAAGTCACAGTGCATGTTTTAATATACATCTGCCAATGAGTGTTTGGAGGGTTAGAGAAAGACAGATGGAGTGTGTGAGAGAAAAGAGCAGGGAGAGAGAGAGAGAGAGAGAGAGGAGAAAATGAGAAGGAAAGTGTCGTGCGGGGTTATGAGAGCACGCGTTTTGTGTTCCCCATGCCACATGCACCGCAGTGAGGGAATACGTATCAAGATGAGGCTGTGTATTGGTGTTTGTGTTGGCGGTTAAGGCAGCAATACACTATCTTTCCTTTCCTTTGTTTGTTTGGCATCTTGATCTCTTTTAGGATACAGAACCTTGGTAAGGGTTTGTGTGTTATGTTACCAAATTACTCCATGTTAACAGGCAACAGAAGGTCAGTTCTCCAAATACCTCTTAGTAGATTGGGGGAAAAATTAAATGTTACATTCTAATTGACTAGGATGACAGGCTCTCCATAACCCTGGCAGGTGTTGATTGATACATTACTCTATTAACAAATGCAGTATAAATAATAATAAAAAAAAAAGGAAATCATAATAAGAGCTACAGCTCAGACAAAATAAAAAGACAATAGATATAATGATGGCACTCTCCATGCCGCGGTCATTCCTTCACAGGCAAAGCTACATAATCATGGCACAGAGTTATGTAATGATGTCCTCTCTACCTCAACAAGGGTTACCAAGCAAACTAAGCACTAGGACCAAAATCATAAACAAAAGTGTGTGTACTCACATTATATGGCCTTATAAGATGTCAAATAAGTAAAATTATTCAGTATAACAGGAAAAGATTGACAGACAAACCGTACGCTTTTACTTACGCATAGTGTGGTATTTAGAGCGAATTTGAGCTAAGATCCCATCTCCTAGAATCGCAGGGGAAGAGGTGGGGGAGAAAAATAGAAAAAAAGAAATTTAGACCCAAAATCTAAAGCATTAAATAAATTAACAAAATAGAAAAAAAATTCAAACTCACAAACTAATCGGCCAAACAACCACAAACAAACACAACAGCAGCAGCAGCAGACTTTGGCAATAAGCAGAGCTACCTAGCCTCCCTAACAAGTGCCAGCTGCTGCCCCTACTGCCACCACTGCTGCCGTCACTAGCCCCTGAGGTATTGTGGAGTCAGAAAGAAGCAAAGGTTCTGTATCCATGATTGACTGGCACACACCCGAGGGAGGCCAGTCAACTGAGGCATCTCTCCTTCCATCCCGGCACTGTACGTGTAGAAGTGCAAGTGTGTGTGTGTGTGTGGATAGAAATTTTTTCATATCTACCAAGTGATGTAGATTTTCTTCATGTGTATGTATGTGTACATACTATTGTATGCATGTATGCACGTCTCGTCAGTGCAGGTTCGAATACGCACACACAACTAATTCTACGGCTGAGTAGAATATGAATCCTGGCTGAAGGAGCACAGTAGTGGAATAAAAGGAGAAGAATGATGATGATGATACAATGATAAGACCAAAAATAGTACTATTTCTTGCAATTAAGGGGAGTAATGGTAGAAACTCCTCCCTAGGAATGTTAGGAATCTGCATGCAGCAAGGAACCTCCTATACCTTCACCAGCACCATTCTATGGTACTCCAGTGACAGCTTCAGAGGAGACATGCAAGGACGAGGATTGGCATCAGGGAGTGTGTGCATGTGTGTCTGTGGGCGTGTCTGCGTGTGTGCATGTGTGACGACGAGGCGGAGGATGAAAGAGAGAACAGGCATTTGACATCCAATTTTGAGTAAACTGCAAGCTCAAAGAAAATATATTACAGCGAGGGACACCAATTTATGTCCATAAAATTGATCAAATACGTCAGTTCTTTGTAAGTAATACAGAACTGAAGTAGGGAAGGGACTACAGTCTGTGGCTCTGTAACACACCACAGAGGAGGGAGAAAACTATAGATGTCACTTCTGTGTAATCACTACAGAAGAGGTTGAAGTACTATGTAATTGACACAAGAAGATTAAAAGGTGAAAACAGGTGAATCTCACAAAAACTATGTGTAAAAAAGCACCTATAAGGGTGAGGAATAAGTATATATATGGTGAGTTTGGGAAATATTTCCAGCCTTACATAACAAATTCCCAAAAGGCAATTGTAACAAATAAATGAATGAGAAGATAGAGTATTAACATGGTATAGGGAAGGTGTGTGGTGGCTTGCACACACACACCTACAAGCCAGGTGAGGTGAGTGCAGTGTTGCCAAGTGAACAAGTGAACACCCACACCTTGGTGATCACTACAGGAAAGGTGGATGTGGCATGAGGAAAGGAAAGGAAGGACAGCCAAAGGCATTAGTGAAGATAAGGTGAAAAGAATCTTTAAAATTTTGTTTGGACATCATGAAATGGCTGAGTCCTCAAAAAAAAAGTAATTGGTGGCACACAAATTCACAAGGTTGGCAGGAAATGCTCTCAATAATAATAATAATAATAATAAAAATAAAAACATCTCACTTGCATCATACAAGTGCAATAGCATGAGTATTCATTCTATTCAAAACAAACCAAACAGTAATAGCCAAAGTGAAAAGCTTCGTTCATAAACTATAAAAAAATAAATAACATAAACATACTAATAATATCTAAGGAAGTACATACATACACAAGCACTGACTAAAAATTAAAACAAACCGATCAAGAACAAAAATACTATGTTATGCTGCTTGCTACTACAACACACTGTAAAGGATTGATTCACATGGCCAGGGAGGGGACACGGGAGACCAAGGAATGGAGGGAAGAAATTACTTCAATCTTGGGATGCTTACAACCCAGGAGGAAGGGAAGGAGGGGAGGAGGGGAGGAAGGGAGGAGGGGAGAAGGGAGACAACCTTAGGATATTTACAAGGGAATGGGATTGAGGGAGGGAAGGAAGGAAGATGATAGAGAAATACAAAATTAAAGGCAACATTTTATCTCCGATATTCACACTTGCTAGTCTACTTCCCTCCACTGTTAGTTAGCTTATCAACTAAGAGGGAGGGAGAGAGAAAAAAAAAAGAGGAGGTAGGATGGGATTGGGAGGGGACGGAGGGAGGATAATGTCTTTGGTCTGAGAGAAGGGTGAGGGAGACTGGGCTGTGTATGTGGGTAGTTAACTGATTAACTGACTTGAACTCTTGCTGATTTTTGCACTAAGTTTTCAATGGGTTATTCCTGTGAATGAAAAGTTAGTCATGTAACTCATTCAAGAAGCAGCAACACAAGCCCATCTGTGAGTACTAGACAGAGTGTACATGACTCACTCACTCATCCCTTCTGGCTGCATCAAAAAGGGAATGAGTCTGGGGAATGCAAGTCACTAGAATCAGCTTGTCACATCCCACTTCCAGAGGATAAGTCAAGGGGAGGGATCTCCACACAAACAAAAGCCCATGAAACTTAGTAATGTTCATGGAAACTAATGTGAGTGTTGGTGGTGGTTGTTGAGTCACAATCAAGCAGTCAATCAGTCTATTATTCAGTCAGTCAGTCTGGCAGTTAGCAAAAAGAGTTGGGATGATGATAATAACAAAGACACAAAATAAAACCATACCGTCGCATGCGCGGTAAACTAAAGCGTTGGATTTGGGTGGTGGTAATAGTGGTGGTGATGAGTGGTGACACCAACAGTAGTAGTAGTGGTGGTGGTGGTGGTGGTGGTGGTGTTTAGTGGACAGAGTCAGGAATACACAAGAGGGTGACTACTGTTAATCGGAACACAAGCTGGTCCTCTTCTTTCCATAAATAAACAAGGGGAGGGGAGTAGATGGACTGTCAGATAAACAGACAGATAGACTACGCTGGGCCGACTGGCGGGATAACTACCGTGTCCAGCCGTGGAGAGTGAACGCCAGCGAACACTCTCTTGGCATTCCACCAAAGCACAAATAAAAAGACTATGGATGTAACAACAATAACTCTCTCTATATATACACGCAAATGCAATGGCTAAATAAAAGGGGTCACCAAGCACATGTAAAACAGAAGCAATGGCACTGCCATTACACAGCAAAATAATAATAATTAAAAAAAGAACTTCTTTACAGGGTCATCCACGAAGCGGCAGGCTACAAGCTACACAACTTAGGCAAACTTCATATCGTAAACCCGGATAAGAACACACACACACACACACACACACACACACACACACACACACACATACATACACACAAACACACACACAAAGAATAAAAACACATATGTATATAGAAACAAAAGAGGTTAAAAAAAACAAGCATGACTTCTGAGGAAAGAGTGAAGATGTGGTGTGGTAGTGGTGGTGGTGGTGGTAGGGGAGGGGCAACTAACCTTACTTCTTTAACTATCTTGGTACAAACATCTGAAGCTTTGCAGGAGGGTGTATGTGGGTGTGTAGGGGGTGGCGGGAGTGGGGGGGAAGAGTTCCACGTAGAAAACTAACACTTACCGTAGTAGTCGAAGGCATGGGCTGGGGTGAGAGGGAGAAGATGGGGTAAAACAGTGAGTATTGGCTAGTTCCCAACACGCTTCCCCACCTGATAATGCCCTGCACTTCAACTCAATATCAATGACTTACACTAGTACACTAACACTAGTAACAGAGTACTAGGTATATATATATTTACATGGCCTTCATTACTCGACATGATCATTATTATTACCATCATCATTATTACTAAGACTGATGCTATTTCAATATCTGTACAATCCCATAAAGTTTCAAAACCATGCAAGGCTGCCTCTTTCTTATAAATACTACTCCACTACTGCAATCAACAGTGGCAAAAAGGCATTTGGTTAGTAATTAGTAATTAAGGACAATGGGAAAACTGCAAGGCCAAACTGCAAATATCTATATGCATTTCTTGCCCACTTGCTTGAATGTGTGTCTCCAATTACTATCACAGTAAAATGTTTTACTTTATCACCCTTGAGTCAAAATTTCAAATTACATCCTATAGGAGAAGGATTTTAAAACCTAACCTGTAAAGGTTCAAAGATTATGAATAGAAAACTTTAAAAAATACAAATCCAATTCACATACAGTTAAAGGAAAACACTATAAATAAACTGTAAAGATGTATTTGGAAAATGCCAAGTACATCTTTACAAATAAGGACCTTCACAAACAAATGCAGCTTTTTTGGACTTTCTGTATGTTAAAAATGTAAAAGGATTTTGACCAATCATTTCACTAAAGCATTAAGTTGATGAATCATTAATTTCTATAAACCAGAAACTCACAGAAGTCCAAAAAAGATTAAACACAAGCACATAAAACAGAAAAAAGCAGAGCTGACAGAAAAGTGTTTAATGACACTGAAATCTTTCAGAAAAAAATTTACATGACCCAGCAAATATTACAAGAAAACTTAGGTACAGCAATGATTACTTAGTTTGTATGCAAGACAAAACCTTCGTTCAACTTATGTTTGGCCAAACAGAAATAACAACAACTTTGGGAGCGAGATGGCAATGAAGAGATGAAAGAATTGAAGGAGTTCTGTTCCAAACAATGTGGGAAAGCATTTCTGTAGTCTTGTTATGCAAGAAATTATTTGTCTGATGAGTCTGCATACAGATAATTTCCACAAGCTCATACCACACTGTTCACTGTTTAGCCTTTCATCAGCAGCCAACTTTATGACATGAACAGTGAGACATCAGACATTACTCTGTTGATGACCAAGTGTTTATACTTGCTAGGTTCCATATACTCTTCCCAGATGACTACAGCAAAAATTAAATTACTCAGAACAGGTTTTCCCCAAGATGGCTATTCTTAAAGTTCAATGCTTTGTTTTAAGTTGAGTTCAGAGCCTAGATCACAAGAACCTGAAAAAGCATAGCAAGTCTTCGCCATTATACTAAGTTGTGGTGGTAAAGCAATGAGTATAAAGTTCCTTCTCTTACTCCTCTTCCAGTTGCCTTCTCAAATCTGTTGTCTGTCCATAATCTAATATTTCAAATTCCTCTGCAGCACAAAGCTGAACTAGAGAACAAGAAGTTATCTTGACAAGTCATGACATTATGTGAAATATTCAAAAGCAAATTATGCACTGACATGGCCGAGTGGATACTGGAGTTTAATGAGACTGGGTCATATAAACTTTAAACAGAAAAAAAACATATACAAAAAGACAAAACAAAATAAAGCAATACACTGCTATATGCACTTTTCTTTGTGTGTATAAAATTTTAATTTCTCTCTTTGAAGAGAAAGACGACGACACTCTCAAACTGAGTGCCAGAGTGACGCAGCCAATCTGGTGTGAAGGAAGGAGGAGGAGGGAAGGTGCAGAATGACATGAACTCTTTCAGGACAACTCAAGAAAGTTCCTGAAAAAGACTGAAGGAAACTCAAGAAAGACAAAGTTGGTGGCAGAATTACATAAGTGAAAAAAAAGTGGCTTGAGAGAATGAGAAGAGAAGTGAGAGTGAGTGAAAGTGAGTGAGTGAGTGAGTGTCAACCAACCTTTCCTTGGCCGCCACCAGTCCTCATAGTAACCTTTTGTTGTTGTTGTTGTTGTTGTTGTTGGAGGGGGGCAGGGAGGGAGGAGAGGAAGAAAGGAGGAAGAGGACCAGAAAGAGGGAGGAATAATATCGTTAGTGATGATGATGGTAGCAGCTCCTATTTCACGCGCACACACCCACACCCACACGCGCACACACAAAACATCTTTTCATATTCAGACACTAAAATGGGAGCATTTCTGGCATGATCAGCAACTCGTAGAGAAATAGTCAGTTTACACCAACATGAAAATGTTAAGTTTATTAATGTAGAGAAAATGTTTTAACACTGCCCTTCCATTAGGGTGATAAATGCAACAGAAGAAAAATATATGGTGAGGTGGTGCCTCCTCCACTCCTAGCCTGGTAAGGAAGTGATGTGTTTGAAGGCATCAGCATCATCTGTTTATGCTGAAGAAACAATAACTACTCTGTGGTAATGTGAACAAACTCATACACACTGATCACCACCTGCTCAGCCTGGTGTGAGGGCGAGGGCAGGACAACAACAAGGTGTAAGCAGGGGCTGCACCACACACCATCAGTCAGTGGCGGCCTCAAGCAAACACATCAATTGTTAACTGTGATACAACTCAAGGGTAGTAAGCTAATTCCTCAACGCTATGAAACATTAATGATGCTGAGCTTATTCACAAAGGCTCTCAATGACTGTTTTCAACTATGAGGAGATTTAGCCAGCCATTACTTGAGTAAGATTTCTTTGATCAATTTGTGAACAGATAACTTTAAACAAGTAATTTAAGGCCACCAAAGCTTCGTGTCATGGAACTCCTGGTCATGAGTGTGAGGGAAGGAACAGCAGTGACTTAGTAGTGATTTGGGAGTGACTTACAGTGACAAACATTCATGCACAAACCTGCACATATGAGGCAGGTGAAGCAGACAGGTGTGGACATGACAGGAAGGGAGGGAGAGAGAGAGGGAGGGAGGGAGGGAGGGAGGGAGGGAGGGAGGGAGGGAGGGAGGGAGGGAGGGAGGGAGAACGAAGCTTTATCATTCATCATTTCCAAGTTCAAAGTTTGTTAGTAAGAAAAAATAATAATAATAATCAGATGTGCTTTCACTCTCTTTCTCGCTCTCTTACTTTCTCTATCCTAAGACAGATTAGATATGGGTGGAAAATCATTGCTTAAAGTGGGTAAAGGAGAGTAGGAGGAGATGCCTGTTTAAAGAAGGGAATAAAAGTGAAGGGAGGGAATAAAGTGTAGGGAAATAAAAGAAAGGAAGAGTGGGCTAGGAAGAGGTGCAGTGAAGGAGGAAGAAAGGAGGTGTCTAGGGGAGTAGGGATGGGGAGATAGGGATAATAAGCAACATCCGTGCAGATTTGGGGAGATGGATAATGGATGGATGCACTTCAGCTCAACATTAAGCACCCGATTAATTTTTGGGATCAACATGGGGACACCGAATTAATTTTACATCCGACAGACTTATAACGTAACTCAAAAAAAGGTTGTACGATGTTGAATAGAAATTGCTGCCTCATGTATATCCTTTGAGAACATAACAGTAACATTAGAAGATTTAAATTCACAAAAGCTTAAAGCACCACCACAAACAACACACACAAAACACACCATATAATTAATTACTTTAACTTTGAAGGAAACAAAGAACAAGAAGCAGCGACAGCATAAAACAGGAAGCTTAAATATGCTGCAGAAAATTAAATTAATAGTCAAAAGGAAAAATCACTCAATATATACAAACTAAAATACCTTCAGTCCCCTTGTTATCAATATGCTTCAGGGCTTCAGGGCCGAGGGACATCCAAGGACACCAAATCAGGCAAGACGTGTGTGTGTGTGTGTGTGTGTGTGTGTGTGTGTGTGTGTGTGTGTGTGTGTGTGTGTGTGTGTGTGTGTGTGTGTGTACAAATGACAAGCAAGTGGGCAGTCATGCATTTGGAGACAGCGATGAGAGGCGACGACCATTGTTAAGTGGTTGGGAGCAAGAGGAACAGTAATCATTAATACAGCATGCAGCTACACTCTCCTATGAAACTGCTGCTAGTGTACTGTGTGTCCAGAGATGTGCATTACCAATGGTACGTTAAACAACATAATTCAAGCTTAAATAACCTCTACTGCCTCCAAGTGTGGTATTAAATTATGCTTTTATGGGGAAGCTTAATTTTTCTTCTAATACCTGAAGCATATGAGTTTAAATTACAGGTAACATTAATAAAGTAAAGAAAAAAATAATCAGGCATTTGGAATAACCTGTAATGCCCTTAAGTGTAAGAACTTGAATTGCACATGAAAGGAAGTGAAACATTAATAAACAACAGAACAAGTATATGTCAATTGCAATTGTTCTAAGTATTGTAATGTGTTGTTGATGGATGCACTCTCTCCTCTACACACATTAACACACACAAGTATGTACAATCAATGCATTACCTCCCCATAGAAAAGGACTTATACTGCTCTAACTCCATACAAACAATTCTAATTCTCTTAAGCATATAATATCATTCATTATATTCATTCTAAAAGGAGTATATGAGTATTCACAGATGCCACTGATATTTCATTATAAAGTTATTCATTATCATCATAGCCTCCAGTTAGTGTATCCCAATTAACTTGGGAAAAAAAAAAAAAAAAAAATTTACGTATTATATAATGCAATAAAATTAGGATATGAAGGCTTTAAAATCTGGATCAAGTCAGCTCAGATACTAAAGCTATGATGCTAAAATTTTACATAAACTTTACTATGAGGAAGCCGAGTCATGCTGATCCTCATGCACGATGCATATGATGATGATGATGATATTGATGAGGGAAAAGAGGACGAGGGAAGTATGCAAGAAAATAACAGTGCAGTAATAAAAATAATGAATGAATGAATAAATAAATAAATAAATATATATATTATTTTTGGACACTTTAGGATCCTGTGTTGCATTAGAGTGTAGTTGTGTGATGCAAGATTTTTTAAAATCTTTGTTTAATGTACTTGTGTTTTTATGTTCATTTACTGTAAATTGCATACTAATTTGAAGATAATTTGGTGTGTGTGTGTGTGTGTGTGTGTGTGTGTGTGTGTGTGTGTGTGTGTGTGTGTGTGTGTGTGTGTGTGTGTGTGTGTGTGTAATGTAATGACTGTGTGTGTAGTAAGTGAAGTGTTCTAGCAGAGTGAAGGAATCTTAACCTGCACATCCAGCCATTCCCAGCATCACCAGAATAAAGAATCACTCATAAAGGACTCACTAAAGAATCTAAAAAGGATAAAAAATAAAAGAGGAGAGCAAGTTGATAGTGAGTGCCAAAGGAAGTGTTGAATCTGGTATCAGTGTGAGACATTCCACTAGGAGGTGACTCATAAATAAAACAGGTCATTTAGCTTCACCACACACATAAGGGAAGACCAGAGATAGTATGTCATTCTAAGCTCACAAGTCCAAAAGTACCACACAAGATGTTCCAATCAACTTCAGAAAAAAAAAAAAAAAAAAAAAAAAAAAAAAAAAAAAAAAAAAAAAAAAAGAAGCTTGCACAATGACAAGAGTATTTTGGATTGACATGGACATTTTTTCTGAAGTGTTGATAAATGTGCCAGTCCCATTCAGTTAGAAAAAAAAAAGAAATAGCTACCTTGCATCAACAAAAGAGTCTGTTCCAACTGACATGACGTGTTTCAGAAGGTGTCATGGAAGGTGTCGGGAGGAAGAGAATGACACCCTATTCTTTATAACATTAACTAAAACCAGTCATGTCACTTATAATACTTCTGTGATGAGACAAGAGAGAGTGCGCGAGAGAGATAAAGCAAGAAGAGCTCTACTATAGAAAGTCAAGATGTCTGCCAAACAACCTCATTGAAGCCGCCTCACATTCCCGGGAGAGAGGCTGCCACACCTTTGCTTCTTTCCTCACCACAGACTCACACCCTCACATCATCACGTCAGAGAAGAAGTAACGCCTTGATGCCCAGAACACCCTCATGCCACAGGGGGGAAAAACTCACTCCAGAAGGCATACAAATGGATGATTTATAACTATACTTCTTTACCCTTGTTCCCTATAGCCGGTGATAGGCATTGATACACACACCCTTCCTTCCTTCCCTCCTATGTATCCCCATGCACACTCCTGCCCTCCCTTTCCCTCCCCAACCAACATGCACTAAGCTGTTGATGATTGGCTCTGGACAACACCATGCCAACACTCCTCCTCCTCCTCCTCACCACCACACTCCTTTCATCATCCATGCAGTTTTTTTTTTTTTTTTGGACAAATTGTGGCCAAAAGATATAGTATTTTCCAAGAAATTAACCTCTCAGGAATAAATTTTGGATGTAAACCTAGAGGGGATAAACTGTCACAATTTGTTCAAAAGTTGTAAATGGCATGGACTGATTGGAGGTATCATTAGGAGTCTACACCTGTCATACTCACTAATAATGATGCATCTTGCCTGTTTTTTTACACAGATTAATGATATATGTATTAATGCTCACATACTTAAGTCCTTTGCTAGCGGGCTCACTTTCTAGGGAACCTCAGATGAAAGATGAGAAATTCTAGATTATTTACATTCATAGCATAGAATATATACAAAGAATAACTGTAAACATACTGTGGACATCATTAGTCAACCCGAATTATTATATTCTAGTAAGAATTTAGATTTTCACAAATGAGAAAATAACCAATGACCACAAAACAAAACACAAGAGTTCACAAGAGTGTTGGATTAGGTAAAAAATTTTGCTCGATGGAAAAACTTGAAAAATAAAAAATAGAAGAGGTTGACTAATGACAATAGTAAAATAGAACAATTATCCTACAGGCCTGAAGATACTTGGTTCTCCCTCTACCCTAGTAACTATCTTTGTAACTCAATTCTAACTGTCTTACATTCACTCAGGACAAAAAACATTGCCTTGTACCCTGGTGGCTTTGTGAAAGGTTACACTGACTCCTCAGGTCATCGTCATGAATCAAACAAACAAGATGAAATACTTTTTTACCAATCATATGCAACAGGAATCTGAAGCACCATAAGTTTGTTGAGCCAATTATAGTGTTGGAAACAATAATTACAATCCCCACTCATCACCCAATCCAAACACACATTCTTACAACATGAGTTAACACACAACACCACTTTACAACATGACATAAGCATCACAGCAACTCTCACAAAACTCACCAGAGCACAGTCATCACATTTTTTATACCGAGTACCACAGTCTACCGAATTATATCTAATCTTAAGCTGACCTACAATTCCCTCCCATTTCATCCCCGCATTAACATCCTTTTCAGGAACTAACCGTGCCCGTCGCCGCCTCCTGAGGTCTGGATGCCTTTGCTATAAGTGACCGTCTCTTTCGGCGGAATGTTGGTTGCCTGGACACTCACGACGGACAGCTGCTGCGGCTTCTTGCTGTTAGGGCAGAGTGTGGTGGAAGGTGTTAGGGATGTGAGGCATGTTGGATTTCAATGCATAACCTTTTCCTGGCTAATAACTTTAAAACTGCATGCAGAAGACATCCCTCAAAGTATGATTACCACATAGAAAGGATAGGAATAAGACCTTGTAGCATGACCTTGGAACTTATTGGTGTTAGCTACCTATCTATCTGCTGATCTATATACATATATCTATCTATCTCTACTGGTTTATATATGCATCTCTCTACTGCTTTGTATATGTATTTCTATCTATGAAGCTATGAGGGTGTCAATGGAACAATATATTACAATGAATAGCTCGGGTCACTGAAAAAAAGATAAGATAACCTTTTTATGGACACACACAGACAGACAGACAACACATACATACACATTACATGGAACACTTTCTGATAACAGTCTGATAAGACAAAAAGCTAACAAATGGTAGATACAACCTATTGTCCCACGCCACATACAATGGATAGATAAAAATTCAGCAGCTGACTACTGATTATTCAAAAGAAACTAGAGAAATGGAATAAAAACCAAGATTTGATTTGCCAGAACAAGTGGAAGAAATTATCCATGACTAAACCCAGACTAAGTGTATGCTAATGCTCATTCCAGGGACCTGCCTCAAAGGGGTGCCATGACATGACTCCTCCTGCACCTCATCTTTGTACTCATGCACTCACTCACTCACAAACTCTCTCTCTCATCTCATTTCTCTGTCGTCTCTCTCACCTGGGTGTGCGGGGTGAGGCCGAAGCATTAGCTTCAAGGCTTTTGTCTGGGGAGGCTGTAGGGTCTCCACCAGACTCTGAAGTGGTGCTGGACATACTGAGGAGAACATCTGGACCAGGAAGGAGAAGAGGGAAGGTCATTATGGAGAAACAAGTGATAGAAGGTTAGTAGGCGAAGGTGAGGTGTAGTATAGATGGAAAAACAGTTGAAAGGTCAGGTGGATAGTGCTGCAAGACTCAAGGTCAAAATGGGACAGGAGACATGACTTACAAGGTCAATAGGAAAGGAGATATGTAAGTGTTGGCAGAAGGGAGGGTGAGGGAAGACATCAACGAGGGAAAACGAGGTCACCGCAGATGGGAAACAGACCAAAATTAAAAGTGACAATGTTATGCATCATAATCATACATAAGGTTAGTATGAGAAGCAATTATGAGACGATGATCATGAGAACAGTATTAATGATGATAATCCAAATCAACACATTAAAAGTGCAAATTAGAAAGCTTTGATCAGTCTATAATTTCCACAAAGATTTGCAGTAATAAAAAGTTACATAATGCATTCTGCCAAAACAGTTAGAGAATGCATCACTTACAAAAAATATTTGAGGCCTAGTAAATTTAGTTGTAATGGAAACCGTCATTACATCTTACCATAAAAATTAATAGAAAACAAATCAATATAGATAACGATTATGGCCGAAATTACGAACACTTGTATCCACACAGACACACACACAGTTGAGGTGCCGCCTAACCTTTCCTAACCACCTTCTCCTGTGGTGCCAATACTATCGCTGAACCAACGCCACAACCAAGCTGATTGGACCTTGGGTTCCCTGCTGGCCAATAAGTGGTGGAGATTATGACAACAATTTATACTCATTGGTGGATGTCACACTAATAAATAAATAAATAAGGCATATAAAAAATTAATTAAAAATATGATGACAAATCTAGTCGTGCCGTACTGTACTTAGTGTCCTCCCTTGGAAATTAAAGGACAAGTTATCACCCTCCCTCAATTCCTGCAGCCAAGTTGATGCCCACCTGACACAGGCGCCACCCCAAGGGACGCCAGCACCTTGTCCAAGTCCTGGTCATCACGCGGAGCATTGGTGGCACGGGCTGCTGCCTCCTGCGCCTGCGGAACAACGAAGAAAGGATTAACTTCGCTACACCCATCATTAACATAATAATAATAATAATGATCATAATAATTTGTCCCACTACTCCATAAAGGTAAGTGAACAGCAGACAACCAGCACCTCCTTCTCCAGCTGTCCACGGCGTCTCTTCTCTCGCTCAGCTCGAAGTTGCTTTAACTTTGCTAATTTCCGTTCCTTTTCTTCCTTCCACACACTGCGGCGGTCTGGTGAGCCCAAACCCAAGCCAAGACCAAGAGCCTCCATGGCTTAGGGGTAAGGAATCCTGGATCTATTGTTCAGTTTTGTCTCGCTGGATGTGTTGTTTTTTTTACTGTTATAGTTTCTGCACTTTTCTGAATATATATATTTTTTAAGGTTTGGTGGGATTTTTTATGTATAGTTTTTGCACTATTAACTTCAGTCTTTCGATCTTTTTCTTCTCTGCTTATATTTCTGTAACTTTTACACTTTTCTGTAATTCCTTTATATTAGGTATTGTTTCTCTGATGAAATACCTGTTTTTTTTCCTGCAGTATTTAAATTAATTAAGCTATTTCTCTCTCTCTCTCTCTCTCTCCTATTTTCTTCATCCTTAGCTCTTTCTCTTCCTCTGCTTTGATGAGGAATGTGCACTGTCATTACACAACAGCAGAGCATCATACATACTCCATAACAACAACCTTGAATCATGTTATGAATTCTTGACAATCACTTCATCAAAGAACAACTAATTCTTAAGTTATATTGCGTTTTCAGTATTGACACACAATTCCTAAACAGTCCCAGCAAATATAATTCCAAATAGCACTGCCTATGTGTTTTAGTGTACATAGCTTCAAAACGAACTTAATGGCAATGAGATATTATACTATTTTGTAGAGCCCAGACTTTCATAATTGCCTTATTAATTGGTAGGCATGTAATAGTTTTGGTTAGTGGACACCTGAATAAGGAAATAAGTGCTATTTTAGCATATTATTGATAAACTTCATCAGCAAAACAATAGGTAATAGTAGTAGTAGTAGTAGTAGTAGTAGTAGTAGTAGTAGTAGTAGTAGTAGTAGTAGTAGTAGTAGTAGTAGCAGCAGCCCTAGCAGTAGTAGTAGTCCTGATAAAATGGATAATCAAATACATTTAAGCAGTTGTTTAAATGGCTAGTAGATAATGAGGAAAAAAATTACGTGAGGCAACCATAGTTTCGTAGTATAATTAGATAATTGGATAAGTGACAAAGCTGAGCACATCACCATTTGTCTGATTACTTTGGAGGTAGAGGAGTGAACAAACCCACTCACTGGCTTTTGGGGAATGCAATCAGACTTGCTGAGAGAGAGAGAGAGAGAGAGAGAGAGAGAGAGAGAGAGAGAGAGAGAGAGAGAGAGAGAGAGAGAGAAAGAGAGAAAGAGAGAAAGAAAGAGAGAGAGAGAGAGAGAGAGAGAGAGAGAGAGAGAGAGAGAGAGAGAGAGAGAGAGAGAGAGAGAGAGAGAGAGAGAGAGAGAGAGAGAGAGATGAGGAGGAACAGGAGCAGGAAGAGGAGGAAAGACCTTGTGTTATAGTAAAGTTTATCTCTTGAGGAGATAAGAATAGAGGTGAGCGGGAAGAGAAAGAGAGAGAGAGAGAGAGAGAGAGAGAGAGAGAGAGAGAGAGAGAGAGAGAGAGAGAGAGAGAGAGAGAGAGAGAGAGAGAGAGAGAGGGGGAGGGAAGGATGGAACAGAAGGGGGAGGGGAGGGATAAAAGGAAGGAAGGGAAGTGGAAAGTCCTTGAATGCGGGAGAAGCGTCAGAGGTCGGGAGGGATAGAGACAGAGGGTGGGTGGGTGGGGCGCGAACCTTCTTCAAACATTTTTAGGTAATGCAGGATAGAGGCAAGGAAAAGCAGGACATAACAAGGTAATAATCAATAAGTCTCCTACTCTTTCCCCCTTCCCTCCTCTGCCTGACCTCGTCCTTTCCATCGTTACAACCACGCAAGTCACCCCACTCCACTCCACTCCACTCCTCATAGCCTCGCTGCAGAACAATGTGCATTCCAACCAACACTCACACTCACTCAATGCAACAACATCACTTTTTGTTCAGTTTCCTCCGTCAACAAAAATATAAAGAAAATACGATATTAACGAATTCACTTGCTATAATATACTATTCCATATGGCTTTCATTCGCTCACTTGACTAGACGAGAAGGGTAGTAATAAAATTTGCACTGTCACTTGTCTATACACAATGTACACTGTAATACGCTTTGGAGCGGCTTACACACACCTCCCACACGCGCCTCAACAACACTGATTCATGACTGTGTGTGTGTGTGTGTGCTGTGTGGGTGTGTGTGGAAGAGGAGGGAGGAGGAGGAGGAGGAAAGGTGCAGCACGAGATTCATGACAGTAAAGTTACCAGTTGCTGAATTCAGTTTTATTTATTTCCCGCAAAACCACTAAAGTTGAATCTGCCGACGTCACAAAAAATAGCTCTCGGTTCATGATGAGTGAATGCTAATGAATACTAATAAATTTTGTCTAAGCTTTCAACATTAAGAGAACTAGGATTCACTATGCCGAGGACAAGGAGAATAAGGATGGTAATGAGAGAGAGAGAGAGAGAGAGAGAGAGAGAGAGAGAGAGAGAGAGAGAGAGAGAGAGAGAGAGAGAGAGAGAGAGAGAGAGAGAGAGAGAGAGAGAGAGAGAGAGAGAGAGAGAGAGAGAGAGAGAGAAAGGGGTGGAGAAGGAGGAAGGGTGCGTTGGTCGAGAGTAATCATTGTTGCCAGCCAGGCGTGACCCTAGTGTGGTGGTGGTGGTGGTGGTAGGCAGTCACCAGTCACCACTACTACCACCACTGCCGTATACACCCCAACCCTCAACCCACCACCACCACCACCACCAACAAAAGTTTAAATACCAATCTTTTTGACTACGTAGTTAAATAAGCTTCACTTTTTTTTTTTATTATACATATCCTCGTCTATTAATTTATATTTTGTTAAGCTCATTGCACTCGTCTTACTAACTATAATACTACCACCTAATAATAATAATAATAATAATAATAATAATAATATTAATAACTAGCATCTTATATCACTCTTCCTCCCCCTCTACAGACAACTGACATTGCTTCCTCCTCCACACCCCACCACAGATCATTGCCTGCCTTCCTTCCTAAACCACTAGCACTCCACGCTTCACCTCCACACACTCCCTCCAACACACACACACACACACACTTTTCTCAGCTACCAATGCAATATAACCCAACTTTTCCTATGAGTATTTTCAGAGATGCGTTAACTTTATAGATACAGTAACAACGCAACCAGCTGTCACTCACGTAACTGTCCACCACCCACGGACAAGAAGTCTGAGTGAATGGGACGTAACAGTGTTGTCGTTATCCCATTACACATTCATTCCTCGCCCATCACCCATCACTACATTTGCAATAAAAGGTGTGATAAGACAGAAATGGGATTTATACGTGAACAAAGTAAAAATAAGTTTGATATGCATTTGTTTAAGTTCTTCACAAGCAATAACAATATATTACCTTTTGTAGTAATTAAATACCTGCACATAAGATGACTCTTTAAATATGAAAGAATTGTTGAGGCATGTGTCTACAAATGCATTACCTAAGTAAAGCAAAATAAAATTAATTGATGCTTAGACAGTCCTACATTGAAAGAGATACACCACAGCATTAATGAAAAGAAGTGCATATGAATATTAATTTACAAACGCCTTTCCTCACACTAAAACAAAAACAATTAGTGTATTTTCTAGACAAAATAAAACAAAACCTAATAATGTAGGAAATTTGGTGTACATAAAAGTGACTCCAGACAAGACAGACAAACATTATTCACTCTTATTGCAGATGTATTTTTTTTTAATGAACACCCAACTTGTAAAGAATACCCTTCAATGCGACATAAATCTATTGACAGAACTGACAAAGGAACACGACCTAACCTGGGCATCAGAGATCACTGTGTATACTGCTACACATCAAATACCCTGCTCACTCTTTTTGTTTACCTCTCATATCTGACTCATCACATCTGTTTTAAAATCCCATCTTCATATAACCAGATAATAATGTTTTTTTCCTTCTTCTCTTTTAATATCCTGGAAAAATAGCATTAAAGTAGCAAGCCCCAGGTATGTGTGATAAGGCAGAACAAGGCACACTCACTATCAAATATCAAACTACTGTTATGTCATTCCACACATGAATGCATCTGTATTTGTATATACCCGAGGCCATTACATCATCATGAACACCCACATGTCAAGTGAAGGAATAATGGTAAATCTGCATAACTACTGCTCGGACGATATATTGATATAAATATTAAGTCCTACATACTACACATAGTGTACTCAACACATCTGTGAAGGTTTCAGGCAGTGCTCCATATTATAATCAAATATAAGCCATATGGCAATCCGAAAAATGCCTAACTCTTGGGTAATAAAATATAAAAAGCTTATATAACCGAACCTAACTGAACCAAACAGTACCTAACATAACCTACTCTCTAACCATAACTTTGCGTAACCTAACCATAACCTAACCTAACCATAACCTAACATAACATAATCAACCTAACCTAACTTCAACTACGCTTTACCAGGTAAATTATAAAGAGCATAGCCTGAAACCTTCACTGATGTGGTGAGTACACTATGTAGTATAGTATGTACCACTTCATATTTATATCGATATCGTTCGAGCAGTAGTTATGCAGAAATACCGGAATAATGGGTAAAGAATAATTATAATAACCCATGTACAGTCTGCTAACCATCACATGGTCTCCTAACTATTACATACAATCTCCTTATGTCTCATATACTTAGGGGCATTTCTGAATTCCTGAATACATGTATAACCTTCTAAGGAACAGTGATGCATTAGTAATCACATCTTAGCCACAAATCTACGTAATGGAGGACACAGGCAAAAGCTGTACTCAGGCCAAGCAGGTCACCTTGCCCTACCCCCTCACACACACACACACACACACACACACACACACAGGTAAGTAAACCTTGCCTGGCTCACCTAACATTACCTCGTAGGATCACGTTGGGGTACAGGGCTGTAAGGTCATGTCACGCTACACTGCCTATACACTTGTGAACGATCGCATTATAACAATTATGTACAAACCGGCTACTGAATGTCCTCTAGTAATGAGTTGAGTTAGTAATTAAAGATTGCAACTATTTACCTATACTCTATAACCGTACTTGAATGTTAGCTAGTTGGCCTTAGATCACCTACGTGCTTCCTTCCTTGTGTATAAGAGTGTGGTAAGGCAAGGACAAGTAAGGCGAGGGCAAGGCAGGGAGTCAACAGCCAGATGAATGGAAGACTCGGGGAGAAACGTCAAGTAGGGACTCACCTCCTTTTGTTCTTTCTCTCGCTTTCGTCTCTCCTTCTCCTCCCTCAAGGCCATCAACTTGGCTTTCTTCCTCTCCAGCTCCGCCTTCCGGTCCGCCATGGTGAGGTGTTGGGAGGGAATGGCGTCGTTATAAGGGAAAATGCCAGCGAAGGCGGGGCAGCGTTCACCTGGTGACTCATCGACCGTCTTCACCAGTCAATAGTTCCAACATTCTCTCATCTTCACTTTTTTTTTATTAGTGCCATTCTTATATTACTAAACATACTGTATATTTTCACATGGATAGTCTACAAGTGAAAGATGATGCTGTGAGCATCATCTACTTTAAACTCTATAATCTCTTATTTTATCTGCATTAATTGGCGGTAAACATTATTTTTACGGACTCATCTGAGATTTCCTAGTTTGACAGCTGTGAAATCTGACTATTTCTTCTAATTAAGCATTATTAAAACTTACCGAATTGTTTATTTATGTATTATTTTTACAAGTTTACATGAGTTCAGTATGAGTCTGGAATATTTGCATCTTTTAGCGGGAAGCTTGAATCTAACAGTATCTCTTCTTCCTTTTCTTCTTCACTATAGTACATTTCAGGAGTTAAACCTGGGAACTCCTTGGTAACCAGACAAGTGTTTCAGCCATTCTGCCGAAACTTATATAGACCTACAGGGGGCTGTTATGGTCTTGGAGGTGGAGGAGAGGGTTGTTCTGATATTGGAGAGGGAAGAGGAGGAGGCTGTTTTGTTCTTGGGGGTGGAGGGGTTGGATTCTTCTAGTCTTGAGGAGGATAGAAGAGGCTGTTCTGGTCTTAGAAGGGGCTAAGAGAATAAGCAAGTCATTAAGTATGTGAATAAGCATGTCATACGCATAAGCCCCAGTGGCCAAGAATGAGTGCCAGATCGAGTGCCAGTCAGCTCCACTATATACTGGCTTCCCCTTAAAAGACATGTCAATGAGGTAAATTTCCTCCCTCATGACTGCACGCTCCCCGCCGGCAGATATTGATCGGGTCTCCTTGGGTCTTTGTTAACCAATACCCAGGCGAGTTTGGCATAAATGGACCAATGAGGACAGAGCGGCTCGCCAGAACCCTGATTGCTATTGATCAGCTGGGACGGTGGCTGCCAGGGACGCAAAGATTCTCCAACTTGACGTCTTCCTATGGTTATCTTTGGAGTAGGACAAGTGTCGCTTGGGTTTCCTTGGAGTTGGTGGGGGTGTTAAGAGGTCTGTGTAGTTATTCAGCCACACAAATGCACTTTATTGGCCCGTATCAAGAATAGGAAGGCACGCACTGCCGATTATAGAGCCTAGTACGAGAACGTGGCTAACAGGCATGACCTTATCTCGTCTGGGTCTCAATTTTTATCTGACACACGCCAACTACGGTCTCCACGCACCATGCCAAGGAGAATATCGCTTCCCAAGACTGGTGGTGCCGTTAAAAGAGTCATCATGGTTAAGAATGGATTGCAGGCCGAGGCAGAATGAGGCATGAATGAAATGTTACTTTTGCGCCAGGCAGCGTCAGCCCGCCACTCGCACTTGTTGAGTCTGTGATCGTGGCGATGGGAGGCTGCTGGAACGGGCGATTTTCCCCTTCACCCAACCTTCCTCGTCCCTCTCCCTGCCCTCCCTCGCCCGTGTGATCACCCTCCACCTTATCTCTGGCCCGCTAATATGTGGTCACCTTCTATATCAAAAGAAAGGAGAAGCACTTGAAGTGATTTTCGCAACCAACAGCCGTCCCTTGTCATTTTTCCTTCGTTTGGTGTGACCCCTTGTGTGTACTAGCAGACGGGTGTGGATGGCTGGGTGCTCCCTAATTGTGCTGTGACAAGCTAAGGAAAGGGAAAAGAAGTGTTTCACATCGCTCAGTGTTTTCCATTTCTTACGCCTGATACTGACTACTGGATTTCATGTTGCCTCTGAGTAGACTGGAGATCCTGCTTGACTTACATTCTTCACATCAAATCCTGAACCTGCTCAGGACTCCCTGCTGCTCTCACACCTTACATCAACCTCTCCTCCGACAGTCACCCACTCGCTCAGGATAAGGTGGTAGGACTCTTTGCTTTCCTGTGTTTTTCTTGCGTGTTTACAATGTGTTGATCCCTCGGTAACGTAATGAATGGCTAACTTTATCACCTGGGAAGAATGTTGGTTTTTTTAAGTGGTTTCTTACCAGGATTTCTTACCAGGATGAGCTCTACAGGACGGGAGCTCCAAACATGCCAACACGCCACAGTGTGATAAAAGTTTGTGATAATGACAAATAAATACCTAATGTAAAATACTGTGGAATGTGTGTTGTAAGCATATAGTAGGATTTTCAGCAATACAATCTAAAATTCATATAGTCTGTCCCCCAAATGAACAACAAGTAATCTTTTAAACTGTGATAAGGTGGGAGCCAGCACGACCTCAGAAGGCAAAGAATTCCAATGGCTAATAACTCTAACTGAGATAATGATGAGATAATGATAATGATAAAATAAAATTGGTAGTGACGTCAAAATTAAATGTTATTCTGTTCTGAGTGTTGAATCAGTGGTTGAGGGTGGGTCGTTATGTCCTTTTGTGATGCAACAACTAAGTTCGATTTTGACGATAGTTAAACGATGACAACAATGATAATAACAATGGTATAAACAGCTTGCTATTACCACTTACTCTGCCAGGTCATGTGGGGTAGAGGGGGCGGGGGTGGAGGTAGCCATGGCTCGCTCAACGCTATGGGAGGAAGTCCTGCAGGAGGGCTGGCAGGACGCACCATGTGGATCCCCTACTGCTCCCATCCTGACACTCGTAACCTGCCCATTCCTCTAGAGTTTGCTGGCAAGACCGAATGTTTAAAGGTGTTATATATGTACTTGATTATCCTTTTGTGTGTATGTGTATGTATATATATATATATATATATATATATATATATATATATATATATATATATATATATATATATATATATATATATATATATATATATATATATATATATATATATATATATATATATATATATATTAAGGTTAGCCTTCATAACACATATGATTCTATAGAAATTGTCTTGATAAAAATATTAAAGAAGTTGCTGGCAAGACACAATCAAACTATTTCATCATATTATTATTGTATTCTCAATAATCCTTCTTTATTTCACTTCATTACCTCCACCTCCACCTCCACCTACTCTCTCTCTCTCTCTCTCTCTCTCTCTCTCTCTCTCTCTCTCTCTCTCTCTCCAGCTGATAAGAGAGTTAAACCGCGAGACGTCAAACTACCGTCACGTTGCTGTCGGCGTTGGAGGCAGCGGGGACTGTGAGCAGCTGAGGGATGAACTCAAAAGGTCGAGGCGGAGGGCACAGGATCTCGCGAGACAGGCCAAAAACAAGCTCAACCCTTACTTGCTAGAGTGAGTGGTCCATACACTCCACTCATGCACATTCCATTCCCCTCAACTTGTTTTCTCTCTCTGATAGTCCAACATTGTGTCTTCCCATTTTATATGATGGCTCTGTTTTGTGTCTCACTAAAGCTATGTAATGCTATCCTTTGTCATGCATGTTATTACAGAACAGACCCAGTTAGACCCGAGGTGGGAAGGCTCTGGCGGATCCTTTTCTGCTGCATTCGAGTGTTAGGTGAGACTTCAAGGTATTTTATGTTCTCCCTTGTTGGTGAATGCAACAAAAACACCATAAGTTTGAAGTAAGGGAACATTATCATACTTTGAATGACTGACAAATAATAATGAAATCAGAATTGAATGAAATTTTCTCTTGAAGGATTATACAATAGAAGACAAAGTTAATTACTTTGATAATATGGCCTTTTAAGATTATAGGAATTATTTAATGATATGGTTATATTTTAAGACTAATAAAACATTGACAATAATATGACCTTTGCAGAATTACAGCAAAAAATGCACATCAAAACTTAAAACTAAATACGATACCTTGAAACATAATATTATGACACTATGAGGCTTGAATTAAGATAGGCAGACCAACACAAACCTGCTACCGGCCCTCATCCCTTGCCTTTCCTCGGTGTGTCTACAGAACAGGAGATGCTGCGCACACTCACCTTACAACACAACTTTGGCTTGTACCTAGGACCTGTGGGACTCATTAACACAGGTGTGCATGAGTATGGAGGCACCCACCGCCCTGCTCCTCCTCCCCTGGAAGGAATGGACCTGCCCCTGGATGACAGACAAGCACTGGAGAGAGCAGAGGTCAATCAGTTGCAAAAGTAAGAACATCTCAAGCTTAGTAAGTTTTGTGTCAGAGAATGAGTACATAATCCTGTATATTACAAATAGTTTTGTAAATACAAGACTCATACATGTTCTGACCACTCAGGGAGCTAATTGACCTGCGCAACTTAATCAATGTGATGGAGAGCAGCCTGGACCTGAAGGCGTGGGTGTTGGACGACATTACCGAGAAACAACTCCTGGCGGCCATCAATGACGACTCTCCTTCCTTCCATGACAACAATGAGTCTGGAGGTTCTGAGGCGGAGTCTGCTGTGAGTCACAATCTATTATGTTCTCATCTGATGCCAACATGGGGTAGAGGAAGGTGCCAGTGAGTCATGCTTCTTTACTCTGTTCTCACTCGATGATGCTTCTTAATGTGATGTGTAGAGCCCGGCTGTTTAGGCACTAAAACTTTAAAATAGGCAGGCAAAAAGGCTAAATAAATCGTCTAAATAGGCATCAAAAAAGGCATTTACTCAGGGAAAGATGGTGTGTTTTGGGGGTGTTTGGGGGAGAAAGGGATGTATTGGGGTGTGTTTGGGGGGTGAGGGGGTGAGGTGGGTGTGCTTGGGTGTGTTGGGGTATGTTTGGGGGGAGAGGGTGTGTTTGGGGGGGAGGTGGGTGTGTTTGGGTATGTTGAGGTGTGTTTGAGAGGGAAGAGGGTGTGTTTTGGTGTGTTTGGGTGTGTTTGTGGGGGAAGAGGGTGTGTTGGAGTGTGTTAGGGTGTTGGAGGGGAAGATGTATTAGCGGTTCTGTGTGTGTTATCAATGATAACCAGTGTTGTCAAGGTCAAAGCTTCACTAACTTATTGAAGCTTTGAAAGTTTCGGAACACCTTAATTAATTCTTATTGACAATAAGGATTCATTGTGGTGTTTCGAAACTTTTATCTAGTGTCTGAAGTGTCACTTTGTATAAATATATGCATAAAAGGTACAATAAACTTATATCTAGTTACATAGGCATTATCACTCGCAATCACACAAAAAAGGCAATTTATGGCATTTTGCCTAAACATTCGGGCTCTAGTTATGTGTATTAGGTTACATTTTGTTTGTCCTCATCTGATATGATGTGACAGTCTTTCAGTCATTTACATATCGTTGTTGTTTATCTCTAACTTGATGCCTTTTATGCAAAAATAATATTCATGCTTTTGATATATAAGGTGTTTTTATTCTGCTATTTATTTATTCAAAGTTATTCCTCTTCCCTTAACAGGCATTCAACAAACATTTACATTCTGCCATCCATTCCTTTTACCCTTTATAAATTGGTTTCCAATGCTTATATCCTTTTTTTTTTCACTTTTCTAAGCCATATTGTTTTGATTATAATTCATAGAATCTGAAAAGGGAATAATGTGATCTGTACCTGTTGTGAATGGATGAAAATATAGAGTTTCAATACAGGTATACATAACCATTTATCCAAACTGCTTGGGACTGGGAGTGGGTCGGTTTTCGAGATTTTCCAAATTTCTGAATGATTTATTGGGACAGCTTGGATGGACCCAAGAAAAGGTTTGTACGGTACATACTATGTATACTTCTACCACAAAAAAATGTCTGCAGGCCTTTTTGACATTTTTAATACAAAGTATAGCAGGAAACACATGGGTAGTAATGCAGGTGCTCAGGACCTATCTGAGCTCTTTCCAGTAGTTGACGGCCTGACACATGGCGCTTGCCTATCTCACTTGGAAAACATTAGGAATTCTGGAGTTTGGATAAATGGTTATGTACCTGTAATAGTGTTACTCAAAAACTTGACCACATCACATGAAATGATGTACGTTTAACTACTGTACTGCATCAATGTTCTTTAATAAAATTCCATTGTTCCCATTGTTTCCTCAGGGCACAGAGAGTGTCACCACAGTGCAGAGGAGACGATACATGTGTTACATCTTGAGCTGTGTGGTTGCAATCTTCCTCCTGGGAACTATTCTTGGGATCCTCCTTGCTCTGTTCACATAGCATTTCAAACACAACCACACATCCTCATCTTCATTATTTTTATAGCAAAGGTTCTTTCATCGTGACTATTGTCATAATGCATATTTTTGTGAATGTAATAACTTTGCGGCTTTGCATAACGGCATGCCATTAGCATCAAGGACTCAGGTGTATTGGTACCTTTTAAGTTTATGGAAAACTCAACTGAACCCATATTTTCATGGCAGAAAGGGAAAATGTTTTGTTATGCTTGTTTTTTTTAATGTGTGGCCTTGCATTGAGTTGGCCATTTCCAGGGTTTGATTCAACAAGATACTTCTTTCCATCCCATATGTGGTGAAAATATGTACAGGGAATGATGTGGTAAATATGTGCTCAATTTACGTGTCCCAGATATTTATCAATTTAACTTATGTGGAGTGTGTGTGCATCAGGATGCATGAATGTGCCCAGTGCTGTATAATTTTGCTAGTCATTATAATTGAATGTCAGTAATTATATTTTTCTTTAAAAGGCAACAGCTAGTACAATAATGAGGTTGACTGGTGATGAGGGTTCTGTTGTGCATTAGTTTTACAGTATTTGTGATGCAAAGTGCAAAACAAAGGATACATTTGCTCATGTGCTGTAGTGTTACGCTGCCCTTGTGGTGCACCGGTCCTGTGATGTGACGTGATGCCTTGGGGAGACAGAGGCCCATGTACTCTTGGCCAACAATCTCATAATGAACCAATTAAGGGACAGAATTAACTACCACCTAACCTTGTCATACATTGTTGGGGATGGGGTGTGGGGTGGGTGGTGGCTGCAGTAACAATATCTATGTCTTTCTTTCTGGGGAGTGATTGAAAGGTATATAATCATTCTTAGTAGTGATTACTGCAAAGTAACTTTTGAGGTGAGGTAACAGTAAGTATAAGGAAGGTGTGCTGCTTAGCTGACACCTTCCTTTCTAACTCAAAAAGGACACAACTTTGTTTTTCTAAATCACGCTACAGAAATTATGAAGATTTGTATAATTTAAGGTATAACATTGATTTCAATAAAAGTATGACAAATTGAGAAGTTTTGCTGCAAGAAGAATGAAAAAACTGACTAAAAGATGTAAGGTCAACATGCTCCATTGAGTTATAATAAAAGAATAATTTGACATGTCTTTGTTCACCTAATGATTGCACAATATCAACAATCCCTCAAAACATTACCAGGCATTCACTCTTATCTTGAATTTGGAGTTAATGTTTACATGCAAAGATTTTGTGTTTGGAGAGAGAGAGAGAGAGAGAGAGAGAGAGAGAGAGAGAAAAAAAAAAAAAAAAAAAAAAAAAAAACGAGTGAAATAAATGTGTGGATGAGCCTCTAAAGTGAAAGGATACTACCAGGATATTCCCAACAAATTTACATTACTTGTTTATTTAGAACTTCAGCCTATGAGGATACATTTTGTTCCTGAGACCGAATGGAGTGCCCAGGTAGCCGAAGAGCATCTTCTTGTCCTGACGCTTGCGGATCACAGACATCAACATGCCGTCCACGACTGCCTGGTCCTTCTTGCGCTGGGCTGACGGCACATATTTCTACAAAGAAAGGAAAGTGTTTATAAATACTGCTGCAACAACTACTAAACTCATCTTACTAACTACAAAACACCACTAACAAAGAAAAAGATCAAGGAAGACAGACTCAAGTGCTGTCTATCTATTGTAGAATTGCAAACCCTAGAGACAAGATATCATGTTTCAGAGTCCAACACTGAGACACTTTCTCATAGCCTTATAGTTTTAAATGAGAAAATATAAATTAAAAACAAAAACGATGTGCACGACTAAAGGAGCTTTTTCAGTGAATATGCAAGGAAATTTTGCAAAATTAGGCATGAATTTGTGAGTTTACTGTATTTTTTTGAGTTGTGCATATCCCTTGAATTAACACAGCACAGCCTCCCACCCACCTCCTTCTTCTGTTCAAAGATGTCTCCTTCCTCCTTCTTGGGACGCTTGGCCTTAATCCTCCTGAAGTACTTATCATTGATGTGTTTGGGGACGCCAAAGGCAGCAATGTCCAGCTTGGTGGCCGTGGCGATCAGGTAAATCTGGTTGATGCGGCGAAGAGGACAAGCATTGATCTTGAAGGGACCTGAGGGGAGGGACACAGGGACAGGTTACACTTGACTTCCTGTCATATGAGGTCACGTCACACAGCACATATCAACACTGGAGACTAAGACAAGTACAAGTGTCAGCACCCACCAGTCACAAGACAAAGGCCGCTCTTCAGCTGCTTCAGGAACACCACCTTCTTCCCCTTGTGAATACCAGCAAGCAGGATGCAGACAGTGCCGGGCGTGAGGCTGGATCGCAGGGGCTTGGTGTTGCGCCTGTGGGTTAAGGGGAGTCACCTAGTGAGATATGGGGTGGAGTGGAAGGCTGAGAACTGGCTATCTATATCTATGGTGATGGTGTAGTGTTGTATGATGTGGTGGATGGCTGGGAAGGCTGTGTGTGTGTGTGTGTGTGTGGTGTTACTGAGCAGGCAGTGTAGCTACATCAAAGGACTGTGCATTGGTTTCATTACTAATAGCTAATCTCCTCTCCCTTACCATAACTTCATCCTCTCTTCTTTCCTTACAATTTATCTTCTTCCCTCCCTCCCTCTCTCTCTCTCTCTCTCCTTACCCCCTACCATTACATTCCATCACCTTTCTTCTCCCCTTACCTCACTCCCTTCCTCGTTTCCAAATCACCTATCCTCCCCTTTCCCTTACAATCCACCTTACTCCCCTTCCACTTACTTGACCCGCTTGGCCCTCTTCTTAGAGTTGAGTTGTGAAGCGTAGTAAGCGGGCAGTTTCTTGACGCGTACTTTACGGGTTCCACCATTCTTCTCGCCTCCAATGGGCTTCTCCACAAAGGTCTTGGGCTTCTCCAACACCTGCTGTAGGAGGCAAGTGTTAGGTGTTAGTGTCATATTACTTTATCGATAATTATAAGCTACTGTGAGTATATTTTTAGGTTTTATTTCAGGTCTTGTCATTCAATTTATCCTTCCCTCTCCTCTACTCTTCTCACATCATGTCACCTGCCACACAATTCTCCTTCCTCCTCTCCTTCCCTCCCCCCACCTCCTCTGGCCTCCCTTGTGCCCCTCACAATCACATCAACTCTTAACTCACTTTTATCTTTTTACTCTTGGGTTTGCCGAAGCGCACACCACCTGGCTTCACAGATCGCCGCACTGTCTTGGTCTGCACCATCTGCAACACAGACCACACCAACGTAAGGTTACAACACTCCAGTCAGCTTACACAAGGCAGTTCCGGTTTATGTAATGCTTTCTCTCACCCTCATCCATACAGTTGCAATACATGTTCAATTTAATTTTCCACGTGAGGGAAAGGATCTCTATACACGAGGAAATACACGGCAACATGATTTAATTTACACAAAAACGCATCCAACCTCACTTGAACGTATTATCATAGTATTGAAAAACATGTAATATTTTAAGGCCAATATCGACTATTTCAGGAAACAATAACATAATTTTCACTTTGTACACCAAGCACCACTCAGCCACAGTCACAGGGTAAGCCGCACAATACCATATCTTATGTCTCAAAGGTGTTAAAAGACTTCAAGGTAAGGTTATGTTACACTCAAGCTGTGTTAAGTGGTACAGGTTGGTGTGGTGATATGGCATTGTCTTGCCTTGAATTCAATACTCAATTATATCACTTAATAACCTTCTCCTGGTGTGTTTATCGACGTTTCTTAATCAAGTTTGTTTCTCCTTTTTCTTAATCAAGTTTGGTTCTGCCTTTCCTTCCTGTTAACGTGGTAAAGTTGTTCACCAACGTCGGTGTTCCTCGTGCTGATCCAAGGTTTGTTTACATGATGGACACAAACCACGTTTTTTAACACACATTTATCCACTAAGTCCTGAAGCTGAACACAACTTTATCACCAGAATAAACTTAACAAAGGTCCGCACATTCAATATTCGATGCGTTGTTAGTGATGCCTTGAATAATTACCATGATATAAAGCGATACATACCTTGGCCCGAAACACACTGCAGATCGGGCAGGAAGAAGGTATAAAGAGGCGCCGTCAGATGGCTCTCACACCACAACAATACTGGAAAATAATTACACTACATTAACTTTCAATAAAACATATTATTCATATCATATATATTAGATAATAATACTTTATAGCTGGTTGATATTTTTTTTAGCCTTGTAAATGTTAAGATGTGGGAGAATGTCTATCCTTAGTTCTATCTTACTTCCTTACTTACTATTTTCAGGATGTATATAAAACAATGAATTAAATGCATAAATGTAATCAAAAGTTTATAAAATATATGAGTAATAAGGTGATATAAGCTGAATTCATATATATAATGCCACGAGATGAGCCGTTGAATGGGCAGACTTTCACTTGTTGTTTACATTGAAAGTGAAAATACCACGTTTGTTGTAAAGTTTCCCGGAAAATATCTAATCCGTGAGTAGAGCGACGCGTAGACATTCTTTAATGGTAAGAATGGCTATAGCATCACTAAATAAAACACCTGTGCTATATAAAACATGCATCAAATGTATGAAGCGTGTGGTGTGTGTACATATATGTGTGAGTGTGTGTGTGTGTGTGTGTGTGAGGTGGGATGTAAGTAGGCCACGCCCTTTTAGTATTATATTGCATAAATAGGACGGTTCTGGTAATTTTTTTGGACTCATCCTAGTGAAAAGAAGATCGAGTCTAAATTTAACATCCAACCATTATTCAAGAAGAGGAAGACTGAGGTTTATAAGATCTAAAACTTATAATCTATTGCTTGCAAACCACTGTACAAAATTGCATCAAATATATAAATGTAAATGTAGTGAAGTGTGATGAGTTTATCCATCAAGTTATCAAATCAAGAGTTAATCCATAAATCGGAGAATTTATATATCTATCATTAGTTTGTCCATTGGATCACCCAGTTATTAGTTAATCCCCAAGGTTAGCCAATAATGGAAGCCTGATGGAAATGGAAGGATTAAAGGTGATTCAATAATCCCCCAAACTTAGTAGGTATAGAGTATGGACATGTGAGAGTATGTTATGCACGTTCCCAGCTGTTGAGTGTCACCTTTGTGTTCCCGGCAGAAGAGTGGCATCATGTCCTGGTTTAGAGGAGCAGCTCGGTTGGGTGTGATGGCGGCAGCAGCGGGTGGTTCAGTGGCTGGCTTCCTGCTCACCCGGGATGAACGGAGAACATCTGTTGAAGCATCGTGGACCACTGGTTACAATCCCTCGGTGAAGTGGGACTGGAACTGGGACAGGTACGACACAGTACTCTTTGTTATCACTCTAGTTCTGTGACAGAGTTTTCCAGCTTGTGTTTGCTGCTTCATTACAATATTCTGTAACATAAATCCAGCAAAAACCTTATTTTAATCCTTATCAATTTCTGGTAAGGGTTCTTAGGTTATCTTCAAAACTATAAGATATTCTATGACTTGTTTCTTTATTTGCTTGCTTTTAATGAAAAAGAATGGCGTATTTTCTTCGTATTTGTAGTATATTTAGATTGTTATTTTAATATAAAATCAACAGTTAATTTTTTTTGACAGAAGAGATGCTGAGAGTCTAGTCATGCCTCTAAAACACAAGCAAGACTTCAATAATAACAACATCAACAACAATAACAACATCAACAACATCAATAACCACAACATTGAGGCACGAGAGGAGAAGGTGGAGAAGATGCAAGCCACAGCCTCACGTCACCTCATCTTTGTGCGTCACGGCCAGTACAACCTACAGGCTTCCACAGACCAGGACCGCACCCTCACCAAGCTGGGTGTGTCGCCACATTGGATTATAACTTCATTCATTCATGTTATTTTCCTAAGTTCATCTTCAGTTTAAGGGGAAAAAATATACATTTTTACCTTCACTTCATTGGGGATTCAGTCTTGAATATGTTTTATTATTTATTCCAAACAAGATTGATAAAGAAAATTTTCATACATATTACTGATTCTGAGGCAAAGCTCTGCACTAAATTGAACATCCATAATTTTCTGTAATCTGAATTTATTGTAAGAAAATTAAAGGAAAGATTGAAGTGCTAATGATGCGTCACCTTTCAGGTCGGGAACAAGCAGCCTTGACAGGGGAGCGGTTGAAGGAATTAGGACTGCCATACTCACGCTTTGTGTACTCCTCCATGACGCGGGCCACTGAGACGGCCAACATCATGAGGGAGAAGATGGGGGAGGTGGAAGATATAGACCACTGTGATATGCTGAGGGAAGGAGCCCCCATACCCCCTGAGCCACCCCTTGGAAGCTGGAAACCTGAGATGCACGTACGTCCTCATCCTCCTGCTGCTTGTTTCCCCTGCAAAGATACACCACAATCACGGATGTAGAGGTTGTCATTCAGAAAGGAAAAAAGAAATCTTTTAGCAGGTGCAAGGAATTTATGACTGGAGAGAGAGGGGGAAAAGTGAGGAGAGAGGAATTATTGAATTAGTTAACTCACTAACATACAGATGAACGCTGGGAAATTTGGCACAAAGTATGTTGTAGTGTGGACACAATGAAGCTAAACATTTACTAAAGCATCTAAAAAGGACACAGTTAGTAGGTGGGAGGTGCAAGTCTCTAAAAGAAACACACTTTGCTGTAGGTGGGAGGTGTTGTTAAGCTTCCATGTCACCACTTTTGCAAGCTGCTACTCTACTGACTCCACATGTTGTTTTTCAGAAGTTCTACACTGATGGTGCACGCATTGAGGCTGCCTTCAGGAGGTATGTGCACCGTGCGTCGACTTCCCAGGAGAAGGACAGCTATGAGGTGTTTGTGTGTCATGCAAACGTTATTCGCTACTTTGTCTGCAGGTCAGAATTCCTTGTTTTAGTGTAAGACAATAGAACTGGACAAATAATCCATAATTATAAATTAATAAGTAAATCAATTATTTCACTAGCTATGCATTTTTGATGTAGGAAACCAAAATTGGCCACTAATATAAAATAATGTTTGATTATATTATGATGTGAGGGGAGAGGGAGAAGGAGATTCTTGTTTATTGAGAAATGTAAATGAAGTGTGACTGACCGTTAGTGGTGTTTTGCAGAGCCCTGCAGCTTCCACCAGAGGCCTGGCTCAGAATATCCCTCCACAATGGCAGCATAACACACCTTGTGGTGCGACCTGATGGCCGGGTGGCACTGTGGTGCCTTGGTGAGTGTGGCTACATGCCCCCAGACAAACTCTCACGCACCTAACCAATGCCAACACTGTAGAACTCCTGATTGACATAAATTGTGTGAGGTGGTGGTGCCACGTGGATCATGGGAAACACACTGGACCTTTGTTCCAGTTGAACTAATTTGAATTTCATTAAAATTTAATTTATACAGTAGTAATTATTGAATGTTGAGGCTTTTAGTGGATTATGAATGTGGTTTTGTACCTGATTGGTTGAATGGATTCTGGCCAATGTGGAGTCAAAGGAAAACATTATGAAGGTCATTTATTGACACGTGTATGTATTTCATAATCTGCTTTTATCATATTTTTTCTCCAGTTTGAAAAATTCATTCACCTGTTCTGCTTTTCCTTGAATGCTATCTACATGCACTGGAAATAATTAATTGTAGTAAAATGTTCAAGAAAAGTTACGATTCTTCTGTGATTGTGAGAAATTTGCCTCAGTCACTGTCAAGTAAAAACTACAAAATGTCCTTTGATATAAGGTTGTTTTCTGAAAAAATGCCCAAAATCGGAGTAGGATGACTGTGTGTTTAGGAAGTCATCTGACAACACTTAAATTATTTCTTGGTGATATGCAGACAATGATGTGAATGGAGCCTTGATAAAAGCACACAATTGTCCAAAGTGATTGTAGGAACAGGAGCAGTATTACCACACTATCTGATCAGTGTTCACACCTTGCATCACGTCAAGTCATGGCTGATGTTTATGTATATAACTGGCTGATTGTATAGATTAGGTGTTTGCCTTTGTAGAAAACTGTAAAGTTACATTATTTATTTTGTTTTATAAGAATGATGATGGAACTGACTGTATGATGTATTGATAGTCAAAATAAATGCCATATGTAGTGGCATAAAAATGCCTGATCATAATTGTGATACCGTATAACTGATTACAATTGAGTGCAGTTTTTTGTAAACACTTCCAGAAATAAAGATATAGTTCATGGATGATTTTATTTATCATGTGATGAAGGATGAGGATTATAGACGATGAAAGTAATGAAAGTGTACAACGAAGATGTAATGTCTGATAAAGGAGAAAGAATGATTTATGAAGTGAAAATGGTGAAATAACATTCTGACAACGTTTGGTCACCTACATATTAGTGACTCAGATGACAAAGAACACAATTAAAACAAGAATCGTTGCTGTGAGTGTGAGGATGACAACCTGAAAACTGGGAGGAGGTTGGAAAATGTGAGAGGAGGTGGTGAGTGGTGATGAGTGAGTAAAGGTGAGACGCATGGACAGGTGCAAGTAGACTACAGGTGTAACCACACTCTGAAGGAGTTCCCAGGAAAAGAGTTGGTACAGGCAACACTACACTATCAGTCAAGGAAGGTGAGAAGGAACCAACACTACAGGACCACCACTGCTGCCAAATAACTCCTTCACTAGGGAAAAAAATCCAGTTACTACATAAAAGAAGTTTTACTGTACACAACAACACTAAGAAGTCTGTGATCAACATTGAGTGAACACAAACCTGGCCCATATCTGAGGCAATGACACAAATTTCTCCTTAGAACTAATTCACTAGCATAACAAAAGTTTTACGGCACAACGGGTTATCACACTAGACTGTCCTACGGCTCCCCACTACTACAACCACCTCATTCACTCACCTTGCCTGTAGGACAACGTCAAAGCCTCAAAACACTAAAACTTACCTAATGGAGAAACACTGCTGCCAAAGCCTTGGACCTCGGCACAAGAAATGCTGAATGCACTGCTTGCCTCCTTCATGCTATTCTCAGTTTTCCTTTTCAGAGGTAGATTTTGTGTCTTGTCCTCTGGATGACAGTGGTGTTTCTGTCATCCAAAATTCTTGCAGCTTGCAACAATTGTTGGTTAGGAAGAATGAATGCACCATTCATGCCATCCTCTGGTCTTCTGGGGATGTGAATTGTTTCACCAAATCTTTCATTTCAGTGTCCAGTAACATCCAGTAGCATTTTCAGTTGACACAAACTGCTCTAAACATCACCAGTGTTTGTTGCATCAAACTCATATTAATGATTGAAGCAACTATTGTTGTTCATATTGGTGTGCGGTTCCGTTGGTGTTGTTAGGTGTGGTGTGAACCCTTGAAGTCACCTTTGTTACACTGTATTCGCCACAGGGGGAAGGTGGTGTTGGTGTTGGTGTGTCCTTAGTGGTACTGGAACATGTCCTGCTGCTGAGCCTCCACTTCTGTCACCTGGAAGATGTCCAATGTTTGTTGAGTGCTGGTGTCCCCGCTTGGTGCTGCAGCCTCCAGTGTGTGGTACTCCTGAGGTGTTGAGCTGCTGTCCTCCTGAGACAGAACCTGAGGCGGCTGATGCTGATGCTGCTGGTGTTGATGTTGATGTTGTTGATGTTGTTGTTGATGTTGTTGTTGTTGTTGTTGGTGCTGCTGCTGTTGCTGTTGTTGGTGCTGCTGCTGCTGCTGCTGTTGTTGTTGGTGATGGTGCTGCTGTTGTTGTTGTTGTTGTTGTTGTTGTTGTTGTTGTTGTTGTTGTTGTTGCTGTTGCTGCTGTTGTTGTTGTTGTTGTTGTTGAGGTGTGGGTTGTGGGTGGTGGTGGAAGTGAGGCAAGGAAGAGGTGGCTGTCTCTGTGGCAGCTGTCACCACCTGAGCTTCAATGTCACACTTCTTCAGCTTGTGCAGGTACTGAAGGTGTTGCCGCACACCCTGCAGCCACCTGGGGAAAGGAAGGACCATCAACAAAGGAACAAATAACGGATTTCACTTTTAGAATGGAAGTTAATGTGAAGTGCAATAATGAGCAGGTTATCAATTTAGTTATTACTTGATCCAACAGTTCTTGGCATTGGAATTTTTTCTTCATTACAACACAATACAAATGAGGTCACACCTGAACCACTTGCCACAGAGGCGACACTTGTACTTGGACTCAGCACTGTGTGTCTGCATGTGTTTCTTAACACTGTCATGCCAAGAGAACTTCTTGCCACACAGTTCACACATGTACGGCTTCTCTCCAGTGTGTATACGCATGTGTTCATTGTAGTGTGCACGGTGGTAGAAGCGCTTTTGGCACAGCTCACACTGAATCTTATACCTGGAAGGACATGGAAATATAGCTAAGTCACACATGTATGTTTAAATTAACTAATTAAGTAAACCATCTATTTTACACTCTTATATTCACAAACTTATACTTTTCTCTACTAAATTATACATACTTGCATTTTTCTCTTTATTCTTAGCAGGTTGTCTAGCTGTTTTCCCCTTCTATTAAGTACAAATAAGTGAACAGTAAACAGATCAACTAAGCACTACATCTCACCTTTTTTCGTGCTGTGAGCGTACATGACACAGAAGAGTTGACTTGTCTGTAAACTCACGCTGGCAGTGGCTGCACTCGTACTTACAATCTGGAAAGCGCAACATACATATACAACAGTGTTAATATGGATTCAAATCCTTGCCTCATAAAAAAAAAAAAAAAAAAATTACAAGTGTAAAAGGAATGATGAAGTGCAACACTCTGTCAAGACTCACTTTGATGTTTCTTGATGTGTTCCTTGAGGTTGAATGGCTTCTTAAAGTATGCATGGCAGTAAGGACAGGTGTGCAGGTTGAGGTCATGGCTGTGCATGTGTTTCTTGAGGTGATTCACCTGAACAAACAAACACAACAATGCTAGCTCAAAGTTTTTCATTCATACACTAAATAAAAGTAATTAATTTTGTTTGAAAAATGTTTGAAGCAAGTCATGTCATGAATATTACTTAAAACCTTCATGGTGAATCAATAATGAACACTGTTATAGAGAGGGAGGTTGTTAGGTGATCCCGGGACTTACCCCAACAAAGCGTTGTTTGCAAACAGTACAAACAAGATTCTTTGGCTTGCCTGAAGGTGCTGTGTCACTTTTCTTCTTTTTCTTCTTCTTAGTACTGGCCTGTACTGGAGGTGTCTCCATCTCCTGCAGGAAAAACAATAACAAAATAAATAAAGAAATAACAATAATAACAAATACATAAATGAATAAATAAAAAACAAAAATTATACATTGATACAGAAACAGTAAAGCATTTATCATCTACTTTAATAGTGTTTGCTTAAGTACCAGCTTAAGGATTGCTGATGACACACACACACACACACACACACCTACTCAAGTGTTACTCAAGAAGCCTTAACTAATGGTGTTCAAGGTGAGTGAAGCAGCAGCATCCATTACTTACAAGTGGGTGTGCCATGGGCTGAAGGGCCGGGTCACAGGGACGGTAAAAGATGCCAAGGATCTCCAGCATCCTCTGAAGCTGATCCTCCTTGATGCTGAACTCCTTGGTGAGCTGCTCCACCCGTGCATTGATGTCCCAGGGCGTGGCCTGCGCTGCTCTGTTGCTTGTTGCACACACTGCCCCTTCCTGCAGGTAAGGGAGTCATGGTTGAGCTCAGGTTACACAATAGTCTAAGGTAGTCTATGGTGACACCTGGTCCTGGCCACTCCCTTGCAGGGGTGGGCGTTGTACAGGTGAACACTTATACCTGTGCATGCACCTTATCCTTATACACTCAGTCCTCACACTCACACACTCACACACTTCAACACTCAATCCTCACACTTTACAAGTAACCACTACATGTATACTAGTGTGTTTGTACTCAAACAGAACATAACAATGGTGTACATAAGACAGTGATGCAATGGTGGTAGCATTGCACAGTGCATACAGCAGTCCCCACCTGACAGCTGGTGCAGATGACGCTGAGCTGTGACACGGCTCCCTCCCTGAGTGAGGCCTGCTCCTGGATCACAATGGTGCCCAGGCCGGGGCAGCGGTGCATCATGCGCACCATCTCACCCAGGTTGGTCATGTCCATGATGCGGTACCCAACCGCCGGGATCACGTCGTCTACCACCCCGGCAGGAATGAGTGAGGCCGGCTCACACTGCTCCGACGCCTTCAGCAGCTGGCCCAGCAGGTTCTCCTTCTGTGCCTCCTGCTGCTGCAGTGCATTGGTGGTGCCATTGGCCCCGATTGGTGCAGGACTGGGCACGCTGTGCACTGCCAGCACACTGTCTGGCATGATGAAGCTGCTGCCTCCGCTGCTGGTGCGGCCGCTCCCCTCATCTAGGCCTCCCCCCACTGCAGTGATGGTGGAGGCGGCAGTGTTGGTGGTGGAAGTGGTGGTGGTGGCCAGTACAGCAGCCTTGGAGTCCTTCCTTCTGCGCTTCCTGGTGGTGACAGTGGAGGGTGTGGTGGAGGTGGTGGTGGTGGTGGCAGTGGTGGCGGTGGAGGGCATGACAGTGTTGTGTGCGTTGGCAGCTCGGCTGCGACGACTGCGCAGCACCAGTGTTGGTCGCTGTGGGGGTGGAGGTGGAGGTGGGTCAGCGGCCTTCTTGGTCATCACTACTGGCTGGGGCTCCAGGTCCTGGAAGGCCTGAGCCAGGCTGCTGCTGCCGCTGATTGTGGTGGCACGCTCCAGCTTGGGGGTGCCGAGGCTGGCCAGGGTGAGGGCCACCTCACTGTCCGTGTCAGAGCCGTGGTAAGTGGTGGACAGCTGGGCCATGTTGGTATCATAGCATGACGAAGAGATGAGGCTAAACTCTGCACCAATGGGCATCATGGCTGTTCCTTCCCCACCCACACGGGGAAAGGCCCCCTCGCCCCCCTCCCGTCCCCCCAACACCAGACCATCCCCATGCTGCTCCAGGCCAGCCACCCCATCCTTCTTGTGGGGCTGATGCAGCACATAGAGGGGCGGATGCACCTCTTGGGGGGCAGTGGCATACACTCCCTCCCCCACACCCCCCTGCAGCAGATCCACACCACCCACACTCCCTTCTCCCTCCTTCACCTCCCCTAAGCCCTTGGCCAGCGGCACAGGCACCAGGGAGTCAAAGGGCACAATGTTGCCGGCAGGCACCTCGTACACCATGATGGGTGCCGGCTGCAGCCCCTCATAGTAGTGCTGAGCCTCTATGGGCAGCGTGCCTGCTCCCAGGGGCATTTCTGGCCCTCCACCAGGACCTGCTGCACCAGGGAAGGAGGAAAGCTTGAGTCCCTTGGTCCCTCTGAGCACCTCAGACGCCTCCTCCAGTAGAGCAGCCTGTGGGAGGGAAGGACCACCAGGCATTGTCACAATACACACATACACACACAGATACATACATGCTTCATCACCATAACATACATTTTGCATTCAGCTGACAAATACTAATTCTTCAATAATTCAAGTGTAAGTAAAGCAGCAGTTATAGTCCAAATAAATTCAAAACAAAATTTGAATGAAATATTATACAAAAAAATCCTAGAAGAGAGAAAGAAAGGCAGTGACACATGTGTAATGGCAGCACACACACCACCAAACACAGACTGACACACTAACAGACAGACACAGTCCTCCAGGCCATGCCTAGAGGAGTGATCAGTGCTCACCTGGTGTCCCAGAGCCTGCTGCACCTCCCCACTGCCACCCATGTCCCCCATGTCTCCCTCCAAGGTCAAGGCATCCTCTCCTCCACCCCCGAGTGGGTCCTCCAGGTCATGCGGAGGCACACGGTCTCCCTCACCCCCCAGCTGCAGCTCCTCTCCTCCCACTACTGCCAAGGCACCGTGCTGGTGTTGTTGGTGGTGCTGGTGGTGCTGCTGCTGGTGGTGGTGGTGGTGATGGTGATGGTGGTGATGATGGTGGAGGTCATCCCCAATAGCCCTCATGTCCTGCTCCACTTCAAGCTCCATCACCGGCGACAACACGTGCTTCTGGGCCTCCACACCAACTCCTGCTGCTGTTGCTGCTGCTGCCAGACCCTGATGTTCCATCCCCCTAACAAAACATTGACAACACTCACTAAAAACTAGTATAATCTAGCTAACTATAACATCACTTACTATCTACCTACATAACAGGTTGTTATTCCCCTAAAGGGAGGTAGCCAAGACAAGGCACACCAGGCTTCAGGGAAACATTATTCTCTCACCCCCTCTGTGCCTTGTCTTTAAGTAGGAGAATATACAGAGGAGGGGCTTCCCAGATCCCTCGCTCCGTCGCCTTTTACGATCTACAGGGAAACAAAAAAAATCAAAACAACGATCTTAGAAATCGGTGATGAATATTCTATTTTGTCAGGCTTTTATCATTATCCTGAACATAAAATATTCTCCAAACGAAAAAAATGTCAACGTCTCTGAAAATTACCCAAATTGTTGACCAGGTGGGGTTCCCTCCAAGGGAGCCCAACCAGGTAAGAACCAGGTAAGGTAAGGGTGCAAAATAACTTAAGAATAATTAATAAACCCCAAGGTTACTCGTGCAAGTTATTTCCTTAATAATACGACTTAAATAAATAACTGTATTGACAAGGGCTAAAAACAATAGTTAATATAAGGACACATCCTTAAGTTCAATATGCCTTGCCTCCGGAGCCACGAAGCAGCACCATTTGTATGCTAAAGTGATAATAGTGTTAGTGTTGGTTCCTGTGAAGCAGCAGCTGAGTGTAAACAAACCCAACACAGACCACCTTGGACCACTCATTCTGTCCACCTTCTATTTATCACTTTAGGAAACCACACATGACTCCTAGAGCACTACTCACCTTGTCTGCCTCGGCTCTACTCACCGGGAAGTGTCGTGAGGCAGATCTATACCATTGTGCTGCAATATTATCACCACATTAACGTAGGGAGTGAGAGAAGTGACAGATCAGTTTTGTCCACTTCACATTCATCAATTACAACTTTAGGTATCAGGAAGTAACCTTTGCATAAGTTTTGATTCCTAAATTTGATCTGATAATAATACGTGATATAAATTAATGAAAACACGATGATAAAAGACTTACTTGCTTTTTCATCGGCACAACCAGTCTTCTTCTTCTTCTTCTTGAGGTGAAGATCACCACGCCACCACGGCCAACTTGAGAGTCCGCCGCCTCTGCACTGTCCTCCACTCCTTAGATATTTTATCTGGTCAGGCAGGGAGTTGCTGGTTCTCCCCCTGGGAGTGGCTGTGTGCAGGATGGGAGGTTCATCCGGGATGCCCTGCAGGTACTTATCTAACCTTTTCTTAAAGGTGTCGGTGGTGCAGTGTGTGGTGTCCCTGATGTCCTTTGGAAGACAGTTGAATAGTCTTGGGACCTCGTAAATGAAGCTGGTGCTCACGATGGTCGTCATTCGTTGGCCCGTTGCCTCAACTGTCCTCCTGTGGCATGTTCGGCCAATTCTTGAGTGTCTGTGGCTAGTAATTCCCCCTCGGTTTGGTACATGGAATGTGGGACCTGACCCTCCAGATCTTCTACACATATATTATCATGTACCTTTCCCGTCGCCTTTAAAGGGAGTACAGTCCGAGAGTCTTCAGTCTTTCCCAGTAGTTTCCTGAGGAGTGGAGCTTTCTGGTGAACACCCTCTGTACCTGTTCCAGCTCTTTTATTTCCTCCAGCTTGTATGGAGACCAAAGTTGGCAAAGGTACTCCAGTCTGGATAGAACGAGGGACTTCCACAGTGGGAGTAGATTGGCTGGCTCCCTTGTGTGGAATGTGCGAAAGATCCATCCTGGCATCCGGTTTGCCGTCCTCACTGTGTTCTCAATGTGGGTCTTGTATGTGAAGTCATTGCTGACCCACACACCGAGATCCCGAAGAGACTCCTCTTCCTCAATTTGCACCTTCCCAGTCTGGTAGTTGTTAATTCTTAGAGTCTCATTTTTCCCATACCTGAGAACTTTGAATTTTTCACTGTTGAACGTCATGTTGTTTTCTGTCGCCCAATCAAAAATTATGTTCATGTCAGACTGGAGTAACCCTGCATCCCTTGGTGACTTTATTTCCTTGCTGATTCTTGTATCATCAGCAAATGATGACACATTAGAGGAGGTGATATTTTGATCTATGTCACCGATCATTATAAGGAAAAGCAGTGGTCCTAGCACAGAACCTTGTGGGACGCCACTTTTTACCTCCGAAATGTTGGATCTTTCGCCATCCACACATACTGCTTGTGTTCGACCACTCAGGAAGCTGTGAAGCCACACTCCAAGTTTATCATCAATCCCCAGGTTCTTGAGTTTGTGGAGGAGGATGCCGTGATCCACCTTATCGAAGGCCTTAGCGAAGTCTAGGTAGATCACGTCTACATTGTTACCCTGGCTGACTTTGCTAAGGATAAATTCTTGGTGTTCTAGCAGCTGAGACAGGCATGATCTTACCGGCCAGAACCCGTGCCGGAACCTGTGCTGGCCTGCATTCATCTTATTTCCGTCCTCCAGGAAAGCCATCAGTTTTTTCTTGACAATCCTCTTCAGGGTCTTCATAATGTGAGAGGTGAGGGCGACTGGTCTATAATTGCTGGCTTTCCCTCGAGATCCTCCTTTATCTATTGGTGTTATGATGGCCTCCTTTAGACTTGTAGGAACTTCCCCAGTGTCCATAGATTTCCATAGATTTCCTGAAGAGTATGTTGAGGGGGGTGGAGAGCTCACTCTTACAGGTTTTCAACAGGATAGCTGGAACATTGTCTGGCTCGGCCGCAGTTTTTTTTTTTTTTTTATTTATACTGAAATTATTATTACATGGGGCATTTTTGTGAGCTAAAGGTGTCATCCTTAGATGTCATTCCTTAGATGTCATCTATCTGAAAGCCCAACCCAAGAATGGCTGCCATATAAGGCGCCTACAACCGCTGTTTTAACAGCAGTCCGAACAGTGATAAGGGTCACTGCCGTATATTTTTATTTATGGGATTTGTTTTCTCCCCCCTGAAAGCGGGTCACAAACCCCGTCTGAGATCAAGTACCTCATTACTGTTTGGTGAACAGGGACCACACACTTATAAGAGACTTGGTCCATATGTCTCCTACCCGGCGCGGGGATCGAGCCCGCGACCTCTCGCTTGTGAGGCGAGCGTCCTAACCACTAGATCACCGGGTGTGCTGAGTTGGGAGAGAGTTCCCCGAGTGCCTCACTGACATCAGCTAGTGTGATGGGTATATTGATGAGTTTATCATCTCTCGCTGCATGTGTATTGAAGAAGGTCCATGGCGAGTGTATTCGCTTTTTTTTTTCTTTCCAGTGGAGTGCTGAAGACTCTGTTGTAGTGTTTGGAGAGAGATTTTGCAATATCCCAAGGTTTGTCAATCAGTCTCGTAATTCTAATCAGCTATTTGCACAACCGTCAGGCCAGGGGCACATTGAGACGCAGGGCAGCGCAGAGCAGGATAGACACAGGGCAGGGCGGGACAGGGACAGCATTGGTGTGGTGCGCACATTGAGAAGCAGTCTGTCGTCCTGTGCGGTAGTGTTCATCATGGCTGTCGCCAAAGATTACTTTGAAAACCTTAGTTCAGAATCCGACTCAGAGTGTCCCTTGATGTACACATCAACGGAAAACCTAATCTCCAAGTCGTATTTGCAATTTTCATACAGCAGTAGCCTATACTCAGCATCTTTTAATTGTAGAATGCATGCAATGTGAGCCCATATCTCGTCCTTATATATTCCTCTCATATAATCAGGATGACTAGTGTCATACAGCACTGTTTGATGGTGAACAGCCTGTGAGTTCCTCCGTGAACGATATTGTGAGTACTGACAGAGTGAGTTGCTGTCAATGCTGTGCGGTACGTGGCGCAGGAAACTGCGTTCGAACGACTGCGTTGCGCAGGCCGACACAGGTCTGCATCTGTGCTGTGCTGCCCTGCGTGTCAATGTGCGTGCTTAGATTTAAAACAATGAGATGCTGTTTTTTGCCCTGCTCTGTGCTGTGTCGCCTGTGTTGCCTACGTCTCAATGTGCGCCCGTTTATATTATGTGTTGTTTGGTTCCTGATAAGGTTCAACTCGAACTAATTTAATCCTCGAAACATTTCAACAACTTCTGCAAAGCATAGGTGTTGTTACTGGAGGAGGAGGTAATTGTTTTTGTTGGACAGAAATGTTGGGTAAATAGCATGCAGATGAGGGGCTTTCCAGACACATCATAACGTAATCAACTGAAAAGAAATTGTAATAAGGAGTAAAATATATTAAAAAATAAATATAACTAAAAATGAGACTTACAATCCAAGTCCAAGGCAAGACTCCCAACACTAGTAAGAACATAAGTTGATGACCTACACGAGGCAGTTCCTTGTCCCCCACCCTTGGAATAATCCAATATTTAGCCATCCCACCTGTCATCCCTATCCATACTCTGATCCAACCTATTTACTCAGCACTTACTACGAGTCTATCCAGCCTATTCCAATCGTTCACCACTCTGTTAGTGAACCAATATCTATCTATCTGTCCTGAATCTAAGTTTTTCTAGCTTGTACCCATTTCCACGATTTGTACCTATCCAGTATACCGATATTCCGGTATTTTCGGGGCGGTATTACCGGTATTACAGGCATTAGATGATTAGAAGCCTTTCGGTATACCGGTATTTTTGACGATTTTTGCCGATTCGTCATCCTGTCAGCCCACTATAATACTCACAACACAACACACTCACCTTCACCTCTATCCTTGTAGGTCACCATGTCCTAACACTTTTCTTACTGTACCTAACACGCTATAATTAACACTTGGATGTAAACAAATAATTACGGTGTTTTTTTTTTCTCATTTTTTAATTGTTTTTTTCAATTTTTCTCTTTTCTATGGCTTATTTAGGCTTTACTTTCGGTTTGAATATTTATTTTATAATCTATTCTATGGCTTACATGGGTTTAATTTCATTATTATTGCTTTATTCTATATATAGATTTTATGATTGACCTTAAAAATAAACCTTTTTCATGCAATAATTACGAATCAAATATAACGAACGTTTATGTAGGAAATTGTTAGGTATTTCAGACGATTTTTTAAAGTATATATAATTGCTTGTCTGTGTATAATAAAAATCTCAATTTTGGTTTTATATATACGTGATGCAGCAGTCAACGCACGTCTGCCATCCAACGGTATTTGTTGAAACTTGTTGATGTTCTTGTATTAGGTTCTTACGCTTAATAGGTAATGTTTTCTTTATATCCTTCCACTATTAATGGTGAAGAATAATGTGTTACAGCTCCTCCATCCCTCAAATAGACATGCAGAGGAACAGGGAAGGCTTAAAACGAAGAAATATTATCACCGGGTTAGAGGTCCTCTCGGCTGCTAACGGTCATAAGAAGACCTGTTCTGTTATGTTCTATCAAATTACACTTAATAGGCACTGTTTTCTTTATATCTCTCCACTATACGTGGTGAAAAATAATGTATTACCACTCCTCCATCCCTCAAAATGACATGTAGAGGAATAGAGGTTTAAAACGAAGAAATAAATCACCAGGTTAGAGGTCATGTCTGGCTGCTAGCGGTGCAATGACCTTGAACTCCATGTAAACTTGATTAAACCCTAGAATATTTACTCCTCACTTATGCATATTTTCAGTTCATGACTGCTTTATAAATAAATCGTTTATTAATGATTAGGATGAAGATAACTGAGCTATAATCTTATATTACTTCAATCTTATTTTTCTAACATTAGTATGGCGCGAGGAAGCGGGAGACAGATGACTGACTAGTCCAATATTTTGTTTTGTGTTTCGAAGTGCTTACAGATACGGCAGCCGTACCCCGTTGTCATCCCCTATTCGTATGGCATGCGTTGGCGTCACCTATAGTGTTCGCATTAAATTCGACATTTTCATCATACGAAGAGTTTCAAAAACACTTAGAAAGTTATCAAGAGAACAATCCGCTATTCCTACGGCCTGTGCTTACCTAATCATCATTGGTGAGGAAATAAGAAGTCTTCTTGTCATGCCACTGACTGTGCCAGCCTCACTAAATTGCTATACCCAAGTGCTTATCATACCTAGTCTTAAAAGCAGCTATACACGGTGCTGTGACTACTTGGTCAGGGAGGGCATTCCAATCGTTGATTATTCGAATGGAGAACGTATTGCCCTTTAGTGCAGTTCTCCAGTGGGTGGGCTTGGTAATGTTGAGTGAGTGACCTCCAAGGTTGGTAGTGGTCAGCTGGAAGAACCTGGCGGCAGGGAGGTGGTCACACCCATGGAGGATCTTAATTGTACACTTGTATCATGTCTCCTCGCCTCCGATGATCCTTCAGCGTTTGCAGACCCATGGCTTTACACCTATCCTCGTAGGGGAGATTTGCAATCTCTGGTACTAGTTTTGTTGCCGTGTGCAGAACTTTCTCCAGTTGTTGTATATCCTTAACCATATAAGGTGTCCAGCACTGTGCCCCGTAGTCTAGCAGAGGTCTGACTATAGCTGTATAGAGCGTCTGCACAATCTCCCGGTTAAAGTAAATGAAGTTCCTCCTGATTATGCCCACTCTACTGTTGACCTTCCCTACAGTTGCTGCAACATGTGACGCCATCTTAAGGTCTTCTGAGACCAAGACCGACAGACCCTTTTCTACGACTGATATGTCCAGGGTGACTCCGTTTAAGGTGTAGTCTGGTCTTGTGTTCTGCCTCCCAAAGTGTTTACCATATGATGCTTACCCTAGTGATAGTTAAGAGGCAAAGGAGTCAATGCTCATGAAGGTTGCCTCTTCTCTGACTTACAGTCTCAATATACTTGTAGGAGTTCACACTCTGGCTCGTTACTACTTTATCTGGGAGACTATTCCAATTGTAAACAATTCTTGTGTTGAAAAATTTTGTTCTCTGCGTGGTTCTGTATCTGAATTTAGATAGCTTAAAGCTGTGTCCTCTGGTGTGTGGTCAGTTCTCTCTTGATTCAAATTGTAAGAAATGGCTATCCTTTCACGTGTTCCTTGCATGTGTGTGTGTTTAATTAAAGCTTCATCCAGCATGGTTCCCACACCACTTTGTTATTGGTCTACAAATACTTAGGCCCAGCAATGATAAGGAAGATTATTATATTTGTGAATATCTTATCTAGATATAAAACTCCAAGAGATACAAACCAGTTTTCTTTATTGCTCATTTGTCAAATAAAACACACATTCCCTGTCACATTTGTATGCATCATTAAGACTTAAAGATATGACAAACAGAGGGAACTGTAACTTACACATAACTCATTTCCTACACACCACAGTCATCCATCCCTCTGCCAGACACTCAGCAGACACACACACCTGCAGCCATCTACCTGTGGTGTGGCCATCATTGGGTCACACTCAGTACTCACGTGACAGGCAGACAACTGTATCTGGTGGTGCAATGGCAGCTTAGTAAGCTTGTGGATGGCTAACTGTAGCACTTATTGTGACCAGACTACATCAGCTCTCCAGGTTAACCCTACATAGGCAATCTGAAACTTAGAAGACCCTCATGTTACTTCATTTGTTTGACTGAGAGTGATGGATGTACGTTTATACTGAAATGCACAGCCTCTGTCTTACTCTTACATCATCCATCAGTTCAAGTACATGATAAGAGGTTCCGCCTGTCCCAAAAGCAAATGTCTACATGAAAATAGTTACACCTACTGTCTGATCTAAACATGCAAAAAAGTGACTTGTTACTGAGTTCACATTGTAATTGCTTCTCCTGTCCCTAAATACATTCATCAAAGGAGTTTTCCATGCACAATAAAAATCACAGTATTATATGTTGAGATCTGATCCAGAGGGAAAAAAAGTTGTATAAAAATTTAAGAAAATCAGAAACAAAATGTTGAAATTTAACAAACAAAAGCAATATACTGTAGCATATTTTTTATTTTCATCAAAACAGTAATGATGATAACTTACTAATCATTGTTATAGTTGATGATAAATTGTATATCTTTAAATTAGAGTAAAAAATAATTATTAACACTGGTCAGACCCCAACATTTCTTTGGCAGACTGACAAACATTCAAACATTCCTGCTCTCTCTCTCTCTCTCTCTCTCTCTCTCTCTCTCTCTCTCTCTCTCTCTCTCTCTCTCTCTCTCTCTCTCTCTCTTCGGGAACAGGGTATGTCCTATACCTACTCTCTTCCATCATATAAAATTGGCTACAGTTGAGATTCATTTTTTCTGCCAGTGTCATGTGTAAAAACGCCTCCATCAACTGTTGGCTCACACAAGTCGCAACAGAACGGTCAAATTAAATTAAAGTAACACGTCTCTACTGAAGGGAGGAAATATCTTTTGTCTTCCAATATGAAAGTGATGCAGATACACTACTGAGCATCAATACAAAAAATCCATGACATCTTACTGACTGCTATGCATGGCTGTAAAAATATCAAGAGCTTTCACGATATTGAAAGAAATGCATGTTTTATACTCATGTATTGTATTATATTATATATAGTATATATATAAAGACCAAAGGCAGTAATGTGATGTCTAAATAAGTGTGTTTATGATACCCTGAGAGGTATGAGGGGCACACAGCACCCAAGTTACATAGCCTTTAGGAAGGGTCTCACTTTGCACTCAAGGCCCTTCACATCCTGTTGGGGACATTTTCAACACGAGGGACACTTCACCTTGGGCTGTCACAAACCCTTGCCTTCAAGTCCCTCTGTTCTTAATCAACAACTTTGCCTCAAACCCAGAAAATCACCAAAATGGATTCTTTCATGTCCTTCAAACATAGAGCAAAGTTTTCTTTCACAGTAACAATCAAGATACTTGGTTGCACTGCAATGCTGCACGGCTGACAGTCTCCAGGTGTTGTATATAATGTGTCAATATCCTCTGGCATCTTGGTGACTGTGTGCATCACCTTATGAGATTGTCACTTGCTTCTGTTGGGCTCTCACAACAAGAGGAAGGCACATGTGGGGCATGGGGAAGGGCAGGGTGAAGGAGATAGTGGGAACAGGCATGAACAGACCGACTGTTGTACATAAGTGTGGCTCAATCACCAGTCACCACCATTGTTGTGTGGTGCAGGCACTAGGGTGGTGGTAGTGGTGGATACAGTAGTGTGAGTGAGTGAGTGAGTGAGTGAGTAAATGTGTGTGTGAGTGTGTGTGTGTGTACACCACTGTGCTCCATAATACTTGCATATAGTTGGTGTGAGTTGTATTAGTGATGAGTCCTGCCAGGTGGGTGCCTCACCAATGCCATGGGATGCAGGAAGTGTGGCAGTGTGCAGGTTGTTGTTGCATCACACTGATGTATTGGTTTGGATATTCAGAACAACTCAGAACTTGTTAAATGTTCTAAATGTCCCTTTCTTAGACTTATTTACTTTTCCTACTGGTCAGGCCTGTCTGGTGAGAAGGGATAAGGGAGACAGGGTGCAGCAGAGGACCAGACACTCAAGCACAACTCAATAACAAATGACAAGGAAAGTTCTTGACTGGCACTATGGGGCTTCTCTTTATGAGGAGGTCATAGTGTCCCATAACATACATGCAAAGACTTCGGTGCACAATTTATGGTTCCCTCCATGGATCTGCAGTCTCTACCTCTTTTCTTCTTGTCTCCTTACACTCCTTCCCTGATTCACTCTGCTTTGAGGGGGAGGAAACATTGGTCTTGAGCAAGTTACATCTAACAACAGCTGGTCTAGACACTCTGCATATGCCCAGTATCAGTATAAAAGCAGTAGTCATACGGAGATAAAAAGACTGTCAAATACACAGTTGCGAAACAGTATCTTTCTCTCCTCTAAGCCGCTGTCTTCTTTCTTCAAACACTGTCAACCCTCGCCCTGGGTTGTGGGTGTTTCTATGTACACAGTACTGGCTCTTCTTGCCTTGTCAATGTCAATCCACTAAATCTTTCACAGACGTTCCAGTAGAGTGACTTCACCACAGCTTTAAGTTGCAGCATTCCTTCACAGAATATTTATTTACATTTCATTGCTTTCTGTCTGTCTCCGGGTGCAGAGAGCAACTGTTCGTCCCTCATCTCTGCTGGTATTCTGCTAGCGGCTTCACCAGCTCCTCTGTATACACTCGGTGGATTGCCTCACACACAAATCTGAACTGACTCTGCAGGGGAAGAGAATACAAATGAGGGAACCATGTACATTGAAATGACTCAATCATGAACAAACATAAATCCTTACAAGATAGTTACTGATTAATCAAGAGTAAATTCTTTACTATGTACTTTATAATTCTTTACTTAGCAAAGTTCAGTGAGACAATTAACTTACTAGTATCATCTTGAACTATATTCAATTACCAATACATTTAAAATAATTGATGAAGAAAGTGCAAGGGAAAGTGAGGGTCTTGTCATGAAGTTATTGACAATCACACTCACAGCTGTCTGGATCATCATTGCTCGCTGGTCCCTCATGGCCTTGACAATGTCCAGGGGATAGATGGGTTCATTGGCCTCAATCAGACACTGTGCCGTCTCCATCAGGATGAGAACACCCGTCCGGCCAATGCCAGCCGAGCAGTGAACTATCGTGGGTTCCACCATGCCTGCAACACAATCATGGAACAATTATTTCAATGGAATGACAATTACATGCATGTCTATACTAACCACATAACACATACTTGAATTTACCTATAAGCACAGACTAAACAAAATCATATTACTTCTCTTGGTCCTTTTAAAGGTGTACATTGATCTTCACATAAATAATCTCTCATATGGAATACTGATTTCCCATTTGGACATAAACACTACCACCTTCACTTCACTGTTGTTTGATTAGTTTATCTAATTTTCTTTGCATGGTATAAGATTCAGAAAAAGATATGAAAATAAAGACAAACATACTGTTCGAACACTTACCATTTCTCGCCTTCCTGACTTGTGTGACAAAATTGAGGAACTCTGATGAGTCATCCGGCACCCCGTGGTCAGGCCAAGCCAGGTACTGCATGTGTGTGATGTGCCGCTCCTCCTGGGTCTGGGGGGGAGGGGAACAAAGGGCTTGAAAAAGATTTGACGGCTCAGGTGAAAAGTAATGATCTTAAGATTTTTCTTTTTGCGCACGTATGTCTGTTTCCCCTACAAGAGAGAGAGAGAGAGAGAGAGAGAGAGAGAGAGAGAGAGAGAGAGAGAGAGAGAGAGAGAGAGAGAGAGAGGAGAGAGAGAGAGAGAGAGAGAGGGAGAGAGAGAGAGAGAGAGAGAGAGAGAGAGAGGAGAGAGAGAGAGAGAGAGAGAGAGAGAGAGAGAGAGAGAGGCATAAAAAAAAAAAAAAAAAAAAAAAAAAAAAAAAAAAGACAGCTCATATAAGTTAAAATACCATAACAAGAAGACAACAGTGAGGCAAGACAAAATTTCAAGGGAAAAGCTTGAAGGATATATGAGTGATAAGAAAATGACTTATCTTATCTACTCTGACGTCTCTTACTTGAAACACACTCAAGGATGTGGTCACAGCATAAGTATGTACTGTATCTACTGCTGACCATTGCAACTCTTCCTTTTACAAGCCAGCTCTCTCTCTCTCTCTCTCTCTCTCTCTCTCTCTCTCTCTCTCTCTCTCTCTCTCTCTCTCTCTCTCTCTCTCTCTCTCTCTCTCTCTCTCTCTCTCTCTCTCTCTCTCTCTCTCTCTCTCTCTCTCTCTCTCTCTCTCTCTCTCTCTCTCTCTCTCTCTCTCTCTCTCTCTCTCTCTCTCTCTCTCTCTCTCTCTCTCTCTCTCTCTCTCTCTCTCTCTCTCTCTCTCTCTCTCTCTCTCTCTCTCTCACTTTAAACAAGGTTGTCCTCTCACTCCAGCACTCCATCAGTCACACTCTTTTCAGGGGAGGAGAAAAGTTTCTACCTTCCTGCCTGACTCACCTCAGTGTTAATAAGAGTGAATTCCCTGAAGGCAAACCCGGGAGTTTCTTCCTCCTTGTTGCAAGTCACTTGGAGAATGCCGAAGTCGACTGTCTCGTAGTGCCGAGGCCAATACCGGTGGCACTTCACTCTGAGGTGAGGGAAGGGAGGGTCAGTCAGGCCACCATTACCTACCACTAGAAGTCATTGTTTTAAAGTGACCTGAAATGCATCAAGCAGGCTCCGCCCCTTCTACTGGACTGGTCAAATGGAATGTGTCACTACATTTGCATTATACTGATATCAAATAAATATGATCTGGATACATATTTTTTTTAAAGGAAATTTACCATTATTTAGTTATCTGAATTATTAAGCTGAATGATTATTATGATATCGAGAGCTCAAGAAATTATTTACATTGAAGTCAATGACGATGATCTGTAAATTCAATTATAAGTAAGTGAATACCACAGGAAATAAGGATAAGTGTGTGTGTGTGTGTGTGTGTGTGTGTGTGTGTGTGATCACATCCTCACCTGCCCTGCTCCACCACAGTAGTGAGCATCACAATGAGAGTTGACTGTTGTTCCCACACCATGTGCCAGTAGTCAGTGCAGGTGCCTGCCAGCGGCCCCTGACTGGCAATGTAACGGTTGATGATGCCTGAGCCCTGCACCTCCATGTTGACGTAAGAGGCGTTGATGTAGTCGCCCGAGGGAGTGCTGGTGAGGATGACCCGAGTTGTGTCATCTGTCGGGGGAGAGTGACATAGTTCAGGAGGTCAAGGGTCGTGTCAATAAATACTTTTATTAATGAATATAACATCTTAAAAACATAATATATTATCATTTGAGAACAAACAAGATTACAAAGGAACAGTTTTATACAATGGGTTTACTACTTTCTCTCAAAACACACACACACACACACACACATACTTACAAGGAGAAATGTCCCTATATCTGTTCTTCTTCTCGTTGTCCTGCCGTCGAGCCTCAGTGACGGTGAGGCCAGGCCTTGCGACGATACAGCTGTCACAACTGTGCCACTAAAGAGCCAGCCTCCAACCCTCTGCCAGCAGCATCAATGACCCTGCAGGGGTGGCTCTCCTCCCCTTGATAGTGTCACTGAAGCAGCACCTCAGGTATGTACTGGAAGGCAGGCTCCTCCAGGTCATCAGGAACATACACTGTGGAACAACAACAACTCATAATTAACAACAATAACGATAACAATAATAATAATAATAATAATAAATAATAATAGTAATAATAATCTTGGATACAACTGGTCTCCCCTTTATACACTCACTGTGTTATACGGGGAATCAAACACTATAAAGTTTGTTTCAAGTGTAGTATGAATAATGTGGCTTGCATGGTGTTGAGGTTCCCAGCACCTCACACTTGTACCTTCCATGCAGCTGCCCGTCATCACAACACGCTAAGGACAGGAACACTAAATATACATATTTCCAAGGATAACATTCAGTCTTTCACGTTTTTGAAGTGCTATTTCGAGGGAACAGACACTGTATAGGAACACAGTTTTTTCTATACTGACCGTGACAAATACTGCGGATTTTCTTCTTCCATGAGTTGAAGTCTCTGTTTTTCTTTTTGTTTCCCATTGCACAGTCTTTGGTGAACGTTTCTTCAAGGCAGGACACTCCCCTGTCTGCCCTCATACCGCCGGCACCACAGGAGGAACACAACCTTGTCTTGTTGCTGCTACAGTTTTTTGGACTATGTTCGTCTATTGTTTTCTTTTCCACTGATTCTACATTACTATGCATTTCAAATGTGCTCCTTTGTTCCTAATGTTGCAAGTTCTTTGGTCTCTGTCCTAGGTTTTGCTTCTTCAGGGAACAAATATGCGGGTCAGAATCAGGTGATATGGCTATATCTCCTGAGTTGCTGTTGCTTCATGTGGATGAAGTAGTTAGAGTTTTTACTTGCAAATGAGGTGTCCCTCACCAATGGACAATCTCAAAGTGAAACTGGATGTTTCTTTTGTGATGAAACCCTAGATGCAGACTCCTCTTGTTCCATGCCTGACAGCACCTTTGTTCCCTGTGGCTTGGCATCCCCGGCCACTACTGTCCAGTGCTAGGTCAATGTGGTGGTCTTTGCCACAGCAAGGGACTATCAATGACAAAGATATTCTCCTTCCATTCTCCCCAGATGCTGCACACTTACACTCATACGTATCTTGAGGCAGATGTTTGTGCTGTGTTTGAGTGTGGTGATGGGTATGAGCAGGATCAGGGTTATGTTGGGTGGGGTTCTCTGCAAGGCTAATTTGGTTGTGTTTGCCATAATAAGGAACACTCATTGACAAGGATGTCTCTTCCTTATCCTTCTTTCTCTCTCCATACAGACGCCTATATTCTTCTAGAAGATGTCTCTTTTTGTCCTCTCCCTCTATGGCTCTGCAGTAAAGGGTATCAACGTCTACATTTTTATTGTTCTGTAAGAAGTCATACATGTGCTTTTTCTCTCTCTTTGAGATAAACTTTTGAGTTTCATTTTCTAAAGACACTGTAGTGAATGACACAGCTTGGTCACACTGCTGTAATATATTGTTCGACTCTTCTGTGTTATGTAAGTTCAAAACATCATAGTCAATGTTTTTCCTGTGGTCATTGAAGTATTCTGCCACACCAGTAGGGGGTGCAGCATAATGGGGGATAACCTCTGCCGTCAACATCTTATTTTCACCTTCACAAACTGCACTCAGTTTGCACACACCAAGATTCACAATGGTTTGTCAATTCACTCTTCTTTGTTTTGGTACGCAGTGAAGGTCTATCTAGTATCTAGCCCTTGCCCGAGAGGCCTTGTCACCTCTCCACATAGACTGATAGCACACTGACGCAAGCCTGGCCTGGCACTGCTGCCACAATAATCCATGTCACTCCCTTCAAACTTTATCTTTCTTTTTATCTTTTTGAGTGAGATAAAGTAAAGCAGTCTGAGCAACGAGCTGAACAGAAAAAAGTTAAGAACGTACAACCCTTCGTCCAATATCACCAGGGCCAAAATGATCCAAGTAGTAAGCGTGGAATATCACGTTAACGACTACAACTTACTAATTTTTATGTACTTTACTATCTAGTATGTCCTGTGTTACAGTTTCCCTTTTTTGCCATAGCTTTTATATAATTTGTTTCTGATTTCTGTTTCATCACAAATTAAGTTCTCAAGTGTCAGAAGGTTTGCCAGTTTTTCTTCTCTGTTCCTACTTCTAAGGTGACGGTGATGGTGACGGATCCTTCCTAGGCTTCAGTGACGAGAACCAACAAGATGACTCTCAAAACACAAGCGAGAACACACACACACACACACACACACACGCGCGATGTTGTCACCCAACGCATAATCAGTGATGATAATCCTTCATTACGCATTGAAGTGTGTTTGTCGCCAGGCACTGACACACTCACCCCTCACCCCCACTCACCCATCACGACGATTCCGGTGAAGGAGTTAGCGAGAGATAAGCATGAGGGGAGGGAGGGAAGGACGGAGGTGCGTTGTAAAGACTACGTGACTGGTGGCGAGTGTTGAACTGCCAGCCGTGAAAGATAAAGGCATGTGCCGAGTGTCCCAGCTACACACACACACACACACACACACACACACACACACACACACACACACACACACACACACACACATATACACACACAAGCCGCAGTAATGTGGTTTGTCTAATGAGATTGGGAACGCAAGACCGCCAGAACGTTATAGATTTTTTCTCAATGTTCCGTCTTTTCCCGGCAAGCAGCTCCAACGGGGTATTGTGTGTCTCAAAGGGAACGTTGTGATGCATTCCACGCTATGCATCACCGGAAGGAAGATGGATTGTGTTATGTACTGAGAAGACGAATGTTTGGGCAAGTTGAGCGGTGTGTGTGTGTGTGTGTGTGGTGTGTGTGTGTGTGTGAGAGATAAGTGGTATAAAGTAGGTAAAAGAGGGAAGGTGAACGAGGTCAGATAACACACACACACACACACACACACACACACACACACACACACACACACACACACACACACACACACACACACACATCTAGATAATGTTATATCGTAGTAATAACAGGAAATTATATACATCCACATCAAGGCAGAAATAAGATCATTCCAGCAGGACTGCAACAACGGTGAAAATAATGAGGTTGTTATACAGTGTTGTTACCTCTGATTACAGCATACATATTACACACACACACACACACACACACACACACACACACACACACACACACACACACACACACACACACTCACTCACTCACTCACTCACTCACTCACTCACTCACTCTCTCACTCTCTCACTCTCTCTCTCTCTCTCTCCCCGATCTTTAACCATGGACTTGGACCCACTAAATACCTATAATAAGGCTTCAAAGGGCTCTGATAAGGCCAGGTGGGGAACAGGTGTTGATGACAAGCCAAGGAAATGCTGAACGGGTAACTCAACTAACTGATAAGATCGATATAAGAAGATACACACACAGGTGAACTGATAAATAAATACGAAGACAAATAGACAGCCAGGTAGGTATTAGTACATAGGAAATAGAGATAGATGGATGGATGAATTACTAAGTGAGTATGGGGATAAAAATTGATCATATAGCCGAGTGTCTTTTAAATTCGCTCATGACAGTTGGTACTCGCGGTAATAAAAACAGTTAATTTCAATACACTAAGGAATACAGGTTACGGGTACAAAGTGAGCTGAATTAACTCAAACATTTCAAAATACACGATCTGTCTGGTTTATTTAGAAGAATGCAATTTTGATAAACAGAAGCGTATTAGTGTTTACACCTTCTGTATCGCACCAATAAATACGACGATGCATTAAACTACAACTAAAAACAAAGTATGAAAAGCTAAAGTGTTCATAAAAATAGTGAAGGAATATAAGTAGGTATAAGATGGTGGTTTATCCGGTTATCCAATTATCTTCTTATTTCAGGGCTCAATGAGGCTATACAATGCGCTAGTGACGTAAGAACCAGGTTATGTTATGTCATGGAGAGGATATTCGTCACTAGCGTCATTAATGTGATGAATATATGAAGAGTGTCAGAAAACAAGCGGGTCATCAAAGTGAATTTTATATAGTGTGTTTAATGACGAATCTTATTGCGTGTTAGTGGTGAGTGGCGAAACACACACACACACACACACACACACACACACACACACACACACACACACACACACACACACACACACACTTGGCCATTTTATTATATATGCTACTGAAAGAAAAATATGATAAAAGGATGAGTACGTGCCTCGAAGCACACACACACACACACACACACACACACACACACACACACAGGTGAGAGGTCATCATGCATACGTGATGAAAGGGTGGGACGATTACATGGCCACAGATATCATTAGTTGATAACACCTTGTTATCAGTGTGTGTGTGTGTGTGTGTGTGTGTGTGTGTGTGTGTGTGTGTGTGTGTGTGTGTGTGTGTGTGTGTGTGTGTTCAGTTTTTACAGTTCACAGTTGTTGTTTACATTTGATTTATGGAAATTTTCAAAGTATCAAAAATTAAAAATCCATTAATTTTAGTAGTACTGTGATTACCCTCGTACTACAATTACTACTACAACTACAATTACTATTACTACTACTACTGCTACTACTGCTACTACTACTACTACTCACCGTTCTGCTTGACGGTGAGGACCAGCTCTCCGGAGTGACATTCTCTGGACGCCCTGATGAAGTTGACCACCTGTTCGTGGGTCATCGCCGAGACGTCACGCCCGTTGATGAGCAGCACCTGAAGGGGAAGGACAGGTGTGTCAGGACTCCTCATACCCATACATAGTGCACTTATACCACTACTTCAACCTAAACTATTACCGCTGCCGTTGTTAATAGTATACTCGTCATCATCATCACTGTCACCTTATATATACAACTGCTATACAGGACACACACATACATACATACGTACAACACCATTATTACAATTGCATTCATCTTGTTTTCATTACCATCACTAAGGACATTGCAACGTTGCCAACACCAATCGTAAGACCACCACAAAATACCTCTCGCTACAACCACAATTACCACACACACAAAAAAAAAAAAATAAAATAAAATAAAAATCAATCAATAAATAAAAATAAATAAATAAATAAATAATAATAATAAATAAATAAAAAATAAATAAATAAAAGTGTAATGGTCTCCCTTTGACAGGTGTGCAGCCAATCAGTCCTCCATGAGTGTGTGAATGTTGAGTTATCAGAGAGAAGATGTTTGTGTGACCCCGAACTCAACTATACCCTTCTATCGGTACTCTTTGTCCTCCCGTCACTGTCACTCACCACACTCACCACTGACAGGGCGGCGCGTTACAAGGCACCGTCCAGGATGTGTGAAGTAACGTTCCCAGTAAGTTAGGTAACAGTGCAGGAGCAAGTAGTGCATTTAGACATTAGTGCTTAGTGATGCAGACTCTTTGCAAGCTGAGTTCACCTGGATCACACCTGCGACTCCCAGACTCACCTTGCGTACCTCAACTTCACTTACCTAGTAATCATCACCTCCAGGTACAGTTTTCCAGGTATTTTATTTGGTCACCTAGTAAGCCGGAGTAGATCTGAAGCATTAGGAGGAAGTCACCTGTACTCCTGACCTACCTGGGTTGGTGCTGCTACTACAGGAATACCCTTGAGTTCACCTAGTACTCCACCTGTGTGTTAAGGTTGAGGTGGAGTCTAGTGCCTGGTGCCTGGTGCTCACCTGGTCCCCCTCGTTGAGCCGCGGGTAGCAGCGGTCCGCCGGTGTGTTGGGCGCCACGCGGGAGACCAACACAGGCAGGTTCTGGTCTGCGCCGCCCTTAACGTTGAAGCCAAACTTGCCTCCTTCGTCTGGCTTCATCTTGATGGTGACGAGGCCGTGGGCGCTCTCCTCACTCCCTCCAGGCTGCGTGCGGGGCCCAGGGAGGGAGAAGGGAGGCACGGAGAGGAGAGAGAGGAGAGAGAAGAGAGGTAAGTGCCACCGTCGCCCCAAAGCAAGCAAGAAAGTGTTCTAAGTTAGGTGAAAAGTTGTTGATGTTTTGGTGACGCCTCGCGCATGCCGCCCAGTGCATCGGAAAGTTGTGTTCAAGGCCGGCAGGAATACCTGGCCCTGGCACACCCACGCCCACGCCAGCAGGACAGACCAACTTTAATGGGCGTGGGTGTGACTTCATCAAAATAAACCTTCCGTCTTTAAATGAATGAGTTAACACGTCAGGTTTAAGGTGAATGACCCTGACAAATGCCGCCACAAGCAAGGTGATGCATGCAAACGTGTAGCTCAGAGTTCCAATGCACTGGTGGAGCGGCAGGACAACCACCACCTTAACCTTAATAATGGAAAGATACTCACTATTTATAAAGAGAAACCCATTTGTCCACCACACTCACACTCAGCCCTTATGCAACCCTTAACTTAGGTTCACTTTTATAGAACAACGATCAGTAATGTGTAAGGAATTTAGAATATCACAGTAAAAAATACGAGAAGAGAAGATAAATAAATGTATCATATAGACATAAACAACACAAACGTTATCGCCAACAAGTCCGCAAACACGCCCTTCAGATTCTCAATAAAATACTTCGATATTTTTCTTTTTTTACAGATTCAACAAATACTTCAGGAAAAAATATCTCGATTTTGGTTTTTTTTTGGATTCTTGTGTATGTGAAGAGAAAGTGTGTGTGTGTGTGTGTGTGTGTGTGTGTGTGTGTGTGTGTGTGTGTGTGTGTGTGTGTGTGTGTGTGTGTGTGTGTGTTTGAGACGGAAAGTGTAAAATGCAGGGTGTAGGTGTGGATGGTCGTGTGTGTGTGTGTGTGTGTGTGTGTGTGTGTGTGTGTGTGTGTGTGTGTGTGTGTGTGTGTGTGTGTGTGTGTGTAGGCAAACCACATAACCCAAATCACACCCATAACAGCCCTAAATCAAATACTTATACAACACTAACACGAAGCTCTACACAGACACTAATACTTAAATAGACCTTTACCAACACGATTAAGAAGGAAAAAATCACATACCATATAGAGTGTAGCTAATACCATTAACAACAGACCCACATCAAATAGAGCTCAAAATGACAAGAAATACACCCTTAATATACTATAGAGCTGCTGTCCCAAAAAATCTATAGAGCTTAACAATAATAGTCTGCATGTACTATAGAGTCGCCATCTTGAGCTTTAACGGGAGGGCAGTGAGAGAATGCAGCTCTTGAGAGGAAGTACTGAGAGGCGTCACCGCTTCTAAGAGCTTTGCACACTCGCCAAGGAGCTTTCGTCTTTAAAGGGGAAGGCTGGGACGGCGGCCTACAC
>JAXIVD010001549.1:0-30000 GCA_036785275.1 Cancer borealis
CTCTCCTCTCTACCTCTCGACTCCTCTCTCTCTCCTCTCTCTCTCTCTCTCTCTCTCTCCTCTCTCCTCTCTGCTCTCTCTCTCTCTCTCTCTCTCTCTACTCTCTCTCTCTCTCTCCTCTCTCTCTCTCTCTCTCTCTCTCTCTCTCTCTCTCTCTCTCTCTCTCTCTCTCTCTCTCTCTCTCTCTCTCTCTCTCTCTCTCTCCCTCTCCCTCTCCCTCTCCCTCTCTCTCTCTCTCTCTCTCTCTCTCTCTCTCTCTCTCTCTCTCTCTCTCTTTCTCTCTCTCTGCTTCCAGGCTCCATCGATCCAGTGAAGAGGGGTCAAACCTCACGCCCTCACCTCCCCCCTCGCCCGCCCGCCCGCCCCCTCTTGTTATTATTTTGTTATCGTTATTGTTATTGTCATTGTTGTGTTGTTCATTCATTGCTGGGTATTGTTGGTGTGATTAGAGGATGAGAATGTGTGAAAGGTTGAGTTTTGCATGTAAATTATTCAGTATGAGAGAGAGAGAGAGAGAGAGAGAGAGAGAGAGAGAGAGAGAGAGAGAGAGGAGAGAGAGAGAGAGGAGAGAGAGAAGAGAGAGAGAGAGAGAGAGAGAGAGAGAGAGGAGAAGAGAGAGAGAGAGAGAGGAGAAGAGAGAGAGAGAGAGAGAGAGAAGAGAGAGAGACACAGGGGGGGGTGTAGTATATGTGCGTGTGTGTATTATTGATGGACGCAAGAAAATATCAATAAATAATATATATTTCAGAACGTAATCCTATTTTTTTTTATAATGTGTGTAAATAATTTTGTCACTCAGTGTTGAAAATAGCTTGACCTGACCTTAGGATATTGAAGGGTTAAATAGTCTACAAGTATTGAACGAATATGTTCTCTTTTTTTTTTCTTTTTTTTTTCTTCTATTCCTTTCTCCTTCTACTCGTGTCTACTTTATTTGTTTTTTGCTTTTTTTTTTCAATATTTCCCTTTTCTTTCATTGTACTTCATTCATTTAAAATTTGATGTATCTTTGTTGTTGTTCTGTGAAGGAACTCTCGGCTCGCCGAATTGTTTTCACCGTAAATAACAGTCGGTTCCAATAATAAAGACAATAATTTTTATTTTCTATCATTGTTTTACGGACACCTATTTATTTTTTTATCCACAAAATAATTTTTTTTATATATATTTTACATATCTCATAACCTATAATATGGTAACAATAAACTGAACCCATATATACTCTCTTTTTAAAACACTAAATTGACTGTAGAAAAATATGAGTATGACAATTCGGCGAGCCGAGAGTTCCTTCACAGAACAACAACAATTGCGAGGGAATATTCAAACCAATATGGAGTGGTTGAGCTCTGAATGTCTGTATTTTGATGGTGATGGTTTCCACAATGTCGGAATTCATCAAGAAGAAGAAGAGTAGTTGAGCTCTGAATGTCTGTATTTTGATGGTGATGGTTTCCACAATGTCGGAATTCATCAAGAAGACTGCATTAAACTACGGACTAATGTAAGATCTCGGGAGGAATTCCAGCAATGGAAAGGCGTCTTCTGTATGACTCACCAGGTGAGTCATGCTTCAACTCCTACAAGTTGTTTCCTGTTGGCTGCAGAAAGCTACTTCACTATTATAGTTGCTGATATGTCACCACGGCGTCAAGCATAAAGGAGTGAAGAAAACTTATACTGGATAAGTAAATTTTCGTCTGTACAAGGGATGGCACTCCCAAGGAGTTGGCAAATAAACTCCCTGTGAGCCAAGTTTCAGTAACTATTATTGCAGTTTCAGCCAATACACTATCGGTGGTTTTAATAAACTTAATGGTTCATATTTCATTATTAGGAGCATTTCTAACCTCATATTTGCCAGTCAGAAATGATTTCTTGGGATCCACCAGTTAGATTCGGTTAGGTTAGGTCAGGGCAGGTTAGGTTGGTTTGGGGTCTATTTTAGAAATGCTTTCTGAGTGGCCAATATGGGGTTAGAAATGCTCCTAATAATTCGATGTAAACATTCAGGATAATTAAAACCACCAATAGTGTATTGGCTTAAAACTGCAATTTTACCAAATTTTCTTGTTTTCCCCTTCTCACAATTTATGAAGAGATTATTATTTTCTTTTAGATTTTGGTATGCTTGTAATGAATTTGCTAACCGTTTTCATCACAAATGCACTACCTATTTAGTTTACTGGCAATAAAGAAAACATAACTGAGCATTTTAAAATTAATAAACTAACCAAACCAAATTAAATTACCTAACCTAACCCTTACTTGGATTGGAGAGTGAGATCAATGTTAATATGAAAAGAAAAAAAAATTAAACAACTCATTTTTATAGCATATATATATATATATATATATATATATATATATATATATATATATATATATATATATATATATATATATATATATTAAGTATTTAGCAAATCTATGTTTGCAAGAGGGAAGTAAAGAGAGGGACGAGTAGTAGATGGCTATCTTGCCAGAAATGCGGGGAATGGTTCCACGCGGTATGTTTAGGATCAGTGTATCAGAAAAATGACGCCGTCCTGAAACTAAAAAACTTCTGGTGGTTCTGTAACAAGTGTGAGCGAGAGGTATCAGGAGATTGGGGTTTAGGAGAGAAAGCAGAAGATCCAGACGAGTATGGAAGAGAATGGGGGATGAAATTTAGCAGTAGGAAATGTAAAATCATGGAATTTAACATGGCAGAAGCAGGGCAGTGGATGCTGGGAGATAATGTCCTTGAAGTAGTGGAAAGATTTAGTTACCTAGGGATAGAAATAAGTAAAGAAGGTATTGGAGGCAGTGAGCAGAGAAAATGTAATGAAAGTAAGGCAAGGAAAATGATGGGAATGATCGTAAGTGCAGGAAGCAGGGAAGTTAATAATTATGAACATGAAAGATGTCTATGGAAAGGGATGGCGGTGCCACATAGTCTGTATGGATCTGAAATAGAAAGAATGAATGAAGGTAGATGGGCCAGCCAAGCATACAAAGCATGTAGAAACAATTCACAATGGCAGAGAGAAGTAGGAAGATGGAAAGTTAGAGGAGGAATGGAAGCAGGATGGCAGGGAATGGGAGTCAAAGAGATAAAGAATAAAGTAGAAGAGAATGGCCACCAGGAATGGAGGAATGGAATGGAAGGAAAAAGCACGCTGAAATGGTACAAAGGCAAGGAAAGAATATGCAGTGAAGAGTGGTACCAGGGGGACTGGCCAGTTAAACTGCTATTTAAGGCAAGAAATGGAACGCTAGAAGTAAGGGGCAGAAACAGAGACATAAATGAGCAACAATGCAGACTATGTGGAGAGGTGAAGGAAACAGTGGAACATTATATAATAGAGTGTGACATGTACAGGACACAAAGAAAAGAGTTGGACAGACAAATAGCAGGAATTATTGGAAGAGAAGAATGGCAGAAGAGAAAGGAGGGGGAAGATAGAGGAATTAGAACAGCATTGGGATTGACAGGAGACAAAGACAATGATAATTTGATAGTGAGCCACGTGAAAACATTTCTGGTCGAGAGCTGGCTATTAAGAAAAAGATATTTAAGGGAGTAAAAGAAAGAAGAGCGACCTATGAAGCGATCAAAAGCTATATACCCTTCCAGACTTCGTGAATATGCTACCCGGAATGTAGCCATGCAGTGTTTCTGGAGAAAAAATGCATTATACAATATGTTTTCATTGTTTTACTAAACTTATATATTTTTTATGGGGAGTATCAGTATAATTCTACCACTTCTGTCTTAATTCTGCAGTAAATATAGTGGCTTGTAATGATGACTGGACTGATGCATGAATAACCCCATCGGGCCGAAATTCGATTACCATTCTCATTCCAGCGTTGTAAAAAGTTACAGTTCAATATCGGCCCAATATCACTTTAACACCAATGGGCCGATGTAGGAAATTTATTACGGATAGGAATCAGCACAACGCTTGGTTTCCGTCTTCCCAACATTCCGCCTTGGGGCCGCCGTTTGCCGTTATCGGTCCGATGCTTCAATGTTTGCTGGGTATTCTCCATTTCCTTCCTTTATCCATTTCCTTCATACCTCTCTTAATTGCCACTTACCTTCTCTTCTCTTCCTTTATTTCATTCTTTCATATCTTTTCATTCTTCCCGACCAATGTCTTACTGCTTGCTTTTCAATCTTCTTCATTTGTCTCTATTCCCCTATTTCCTTCTTCCCTGAACCTATATCCTCAATGTGTTATTCCTTTATATTTATTAATTTTTTCTTATTCATCCCATTTCCTTCCTTCCTTCCTCTATCCCTTCATTTTCCTCTCGTCACCAAATTAAAAAAAAAAAAAAAGTTTAAGGAGACACAAACAAACTTTATATTCATTACAAAATATATTTGGAGAAAAAACATAAACAAAACAGCAACGTAATCCGTCATACATTTATTTCAACCTCTTCGTTTAACTTTTTATTATTTTTTTTAATCGCATCAAGTCACGAAGCATATTAATGGTCAGTCCAAGATATATAATAAGAAAAAAATAAATAATAAAAAGGATAACTAAAATTGAGCAAATAATGGTAATAATAATCCAAAAAAATAATAACTCGAGCGATATAGAACAGAACAACCATTTCTATTGTGTTTTCCAGAGACTATAACAAGAAACAAAAGCCGATCAACTTTGTAACATAACAGATGACCGTTTCTCTTGTCCTTACCATAGTCTATACCATACATTAGGTGGTCTATCAGATACAAGCTCGGTAAAACATATTAAGAATCGAATACAATCTCCGTGAGCGTTTAGGGAAAACCACTCACTCAGCACAGAAGGGAAACAAAAATAATAATAAAGTTAGTGGGTATAGTAATGGCAGTGGTGGTGGTGGTGGTGTTAAATGGGTTTGTTCTAAAGGCTTGTTATGAAGGGTGAAGGTGAAGATAATTAAATAGAAAAGGTCCAAGTCTTTACAAGTGAATTGCTTAAAACAAGTGAGAGACGAGTTGGAAATGAATGCGAAAATAATATAGATGATGATAGAAATTAATATTACTGAGAATGAAATGTATGAAATTGTCTCTTTTCTCACCACCACAACCACCACCAATACCACACTTTTAAAAATATAATAAAATAATGAAACTAGAAATTAGGTTAACTATAAAAAGAAAAAAAATCAAAGTGGAAAGGAAGTTAGATGGAAAAATTCTGCTCATTGCGAAGGTACAATGAGCTTTTATAAGTTGTATTGAATATAGAGTTGTGAGGAGAATAGATACATCGTGTGTGTGTATGTGTGTATGTGTGTGCGGTATAATTAAGTAACTCAGGTGTGGTTTAATAGAGAATTCAGGTGTACAGGTGGGAGGGATTGGAGAAAGGGGAGAAGGGGAGGGCTAGGGAGGGCAAAAAGCTATATGCTAGAAAAGGAAGAGAGAAAGACTAGGATTATATGAAAGAAAAAAAAGTTAAGAAATTTGAAAAGAAAAATAATAATACAAATCAGTAATAAACATAATATAGAAAGAACTATGAAAAAACAAAGTCAAATCAAGCAAGACCCAAAATAATGTTCCCAGCGCGCCTGATGAAACGAGGAAGAAAACAGAGCAAGGTTCTGTAAAAGATCCTTGGTTCAGACAGTGAGAGCGGAATGTTGGTGTGCGAGCGATCGTAGCTTCCGTCTTTTTCACCGTAAGATTCAGTAATTATCACAGCATGTATCTACACACTTAGACATGGTAACCTGTGCCTCCAACACAATCAATAACAAAGATAACACCAGGTAGCTTGTGCTTTTCATCACTTCAATTCAAGGTTACGATATCATTATGAGGCTTTGTTACCACGCCTAAGATTGCTTACAAAACTTACATAATGCTTACATACTAACTTTATAATGTGTATGTACTTATTTACACACAAAAAAAACTTAGCTTCTACTACCACGACAGACTAAGAGGAATATTAGCATACACCTGTTTAGCTATACTCTATACTCTTGCTCTACCTCCATATCTCTCCTGTGTTGCGTGTGCCAAGAGATCACGTTAGGACAGGTGAACTAACGCACACCTGTAACCTAACAATGGCTGGCTTCATTAAGACACACCTGCGGTATCAACACAATTCCCCCAATAAAATAACGGTAAGAAGTCTTTGTAAGCAGAGCACAAACAACAAGATGAGTGTATTAATGGATGTGTGATCACTAATTAATATTGTAATTAGTATGGTGTGTGTGTGGAAACATTACGTGCATCAGCCTGATACCAATACATAGGTTATAATGAACACAAACTAGACAAATTTGATGGTGTTTAAAAATAATTATGTTTGATACAAATTTCACGATGACAATGATTACACAAACATATAAATTTTACGATTATGTATTGGATAAAAATGTGCACAGTTGAAACATACAAATGTTATGATAATCAAACAAAATAACACAAATTCATACTGACAAAACAATAAATAAATACATAATATAAAATTGCATCAACAATCATCATGACTAAACAAATATCAAGAAACTCATCCTTTCAACACGGACACAGTCACAAGTAATCAAGAACACATTGATAAGGCAATGATTAAGCTTTCCACCATTGAAGAAAGAACTTGTACATCACTAAATTACAAGAGGTATTACTGATAACCTTTCAACAATCACCTCAACTTCACAAGATAACGTTAACATCAAAACACAAGAGACACAGTTACAGGCTTGACAACAGATGCCAAATGACAGATGATAAACAAAGAAATGAAAAGTGAAAATAAAGGTTTGCATTGATGATACAAATGTAACGTCCAATCCTCCCACAAGACATAATAATCTGTGGCAATGTAATGAAGTTTTCCCAATGAAGTAGGTTTTCTCTCCCACCACAAAACATTTCCCTGTAACAACTGAGCAAAAATGTCCGTAGGTCCCACGAGACCCACCTCCATTAATTGACTTTACCTTTGGGCACTCAGGTACGGCAAGACAGGAGTGGAATGAGGAAGGAACTAAGTAACAACACTTGGTTTCTTCCCATAACGAGAACTATTTCGTTGATTTTTTTTATAATCTCCATCTTTTTCGTATGTACTGGAATGATAACCCATTAAGGTGACTCCAATGTATGTGGTGGGAAGCACATCTTAAAAAGACAACAAATGAAAGGGAACAAGATGATGACGTAATGTACAAGTGATGTGATGTAAATATGTAATGAGGCTCAACTATTTACAAGTGTGAAGGTGTCCGCTGCCACATTTGTAGGCAGGGACACACAGGGGGAAGGGGCATAGGAACTAGAGCCAAGGACAGTGGCACCACAGAAGCTTAATTGGTAACTTGCTTGTGTCGAGGAAGCGGGAGGTGGACGATGAGACCTTAAACATCAACGGGCAGAGTGCATTTGGCCACAAGCTTACAAAGTGTTTATGATGGTGTGGGTAGGGGGTTGCAGTGTGCTTGGGTGGGTGGTGGAGTGGGGGTGTGGCTGGGAGATGTGTTTTAATTTTCATCTGGAATGGTGAGATACATTTGGTCAGTGGTGTGTATTGACCGTTCGTTGCACATCTGTTGTTCCTCACAGCTGTCTGGTAGAAGACCCAGAGTGACGGCTCAATTTACGTCAAAGATGCCTCTTCATATACCTCTGTTTGCTTTTGTATTTATCATAATATTGGAAATGGATGAACAACAATGTTTAAATTTGCCTTTAAAAAAAATCATGTCGTTTATACATATTTTTCTTCTTCTTTACTTTACTTCCATGTGGTTGTGTGGCACCATTGACACAAGGTGATCCATCTCTCTTCACCTAATTATATTTTTTCTAATGAGGGTCTCTGCTGCTCAGCTCTTGGCCTGGTGACAATTAAGTGTTAAGGAAGAGTTGCATTCCCTCCCACACCACTCACCCTTACAGCCACTCCTAGGAAAGACCCCTTCAAAGACTACAGTACAAAATTATAGACCTTTCTCAGTCAAGTCACATACCCATATAATATATACTCTTTATATGATAATACAAGACCTTTTTTCCCAAATAACATATGGTACAAAATTATATCATTATCCTCCCATAATGCTGCCATGAATTTTTTTTCCAGTTTTTCTTTCCATTACATATAAGAAATCTTCCCAAAATAATAGGAAAATGCCATATATAAAATTCTCTCCCTCCCGTTTCTTTTGCATTGCATTGCTGCCCTAGATCCCGCTGCTTTTTGCACATTTTTTTTAGTGACTATCGAGTAAACTTTGGAACCGTACAGACTGTCTCAATTTGTACCAGGAAGCACCAGTTTAGTTTGAATACTTGCCATCACTAACCTCCTTTGGGTCCCACTCAGTCAGTCCCTCTCACTTTCCAGTCCCAGTCACAGCTACAGACTGTTTTGATTTGCACCAAAGCATTTTAAACCATTTGCTTCTGTGCTATTGTGCTCTCACCCTTGTGTCCAGTAATGACATAGTGCAAGGTGGTTTTATATGTGTGAAATGCTATGTCCAAGACTTGACAGCCACCCTTACTTCTGAGTGCATCTGTTCAAGTCCTTTTTACCATTAAATATAAATAGCAGCCATTAGCATCAACACAAACAAGCATCCTTTTCTCTGGTTCTTGTAAGGGTAATAGTATTCACATGCAACTTTGTATAGAAGCAACATGGTGAGTGAGTAGGTGATGCTGATATAGGGACTGATAAGGGAGATGAGACTGAGAGGCCTGAGAGATAGTCACCAACCATCACAGAATGCATCCCAAGAGTGCAATGACCTGGTTATTGTTATCACCCGTTCACTGCACTCTTCCTTGGGTCATTATTTAACATGACACAGAGCACATCAACATTCTCAAAAACTAACCGCATCTTTCCGTGCAATGCTGAAACACACGTACAGAGTAGATACAATCGTTTCCATAACCACTGTAGTGTAAACTTCCACATCTGTGCAAAAAAAATATCCATAGAACTCTTCACCTTACTGAATAATCCAAAATATAATTTATGGTTCAAAATATAGACTATTTTGTGGTTAGTTTTAAATCATTGAACAAGAAAGAATTTGAAACTCATTAAGATGACCTAAGTCCTGATTCATGTGCTATTTTTACCATATTTATGTCACTTCCAAAAGCATCTCAATCCCTAAGATGCTGCTCTGGGCCTATCATATTCTCATGACATAAATAGAATAAAAACCCATCCAACGTAAGGACTCGTACCAACACATGTATCATGGACGTGCATAACAAATGACCAGCTCTTATCTTGTTTCCTCAGACTGATGGGAAACTTGCTGCTGCACTCAGAAGTTGACCGAGACAGTTCTTTTCCTGAGTGGTCCTGGAGAGCCTGTCGGTGAAGTGTGCGTTGAGGAGGTGAGGGTGAGCCACAACCCAACACACTTGCTCAGTGATCCCCACCTGAAGCAAAGAAAGGTAAGGTTAATTAAGCACAGGTGTGACCTTGAAGAGAATCAAACTTTACTCAAGGATGAAATATTAATGAGGCACAAGTGTGGACTGCATAGTGAAGTCTCACCATTGCAACAACCACCTCCTTGCATTGTGGGAGTAAGGGTTATTTTGTACAGTATGATGTTCTAATCTTAATATAATTCTATTTCATTAAGTTATTATATTGAGTCACTGAAGGAACACACACACACACACACACACACACACACAGCCTTAGTAATAGGGTGATAACATTAACTTCTTGTCTAGTTTCTATCTGATACCTTGGCTGGGTGTGAAAGTACAGTGACCCAACACGATAAGTGGCTGAGTACTTTATCTGCTAAGCTAAACTTCTCTAGTGCAACTCAATACCGAACTTTACACTCCTTAATTCCCTAAGTCCTTCCTTCCTTCCTTCCTTCCCTCCCTTCACCCTGACGAGTTAGTCATTCGAGTGAAACTTATTCCATTAGAGTTTGATGAGATTTTCTTAACTTTATGGATGGAGAAACTTTGCATTTCCATTTCACACACTCTCTCTCTCTCTCTCTCTCTCTCTCTCTCTCTCTCTCTCTCTCTCTCTCTCTCTCTCTCTCTCTCTCTCTCTCTCTCTCACACACACACACACACACACACACCCAATGCTTCTGACTTCATTAGCTACACCACAACACCTACACCTCAATCAACACAAACATACAAAATACAATGGTTAATTCACACAGCCAGCCCCAACACCTAATACACACCTTCCATTAAGAGATACACATACTAACTATACAGAATATACAAAACACTTCATGTCATTTAGTAATTCATCCATTGAAAAACCTACAAATCGTTCCGTCAATATTTTTCAACCATTTACTAATATTAATTTTTTCAAGTTCATAAAAAAAGAGTCTGCCTCTACCTAGATACAATAGTGAAGTGGATAGGAGAGAAGGGAAGTAGATAAGAATATGGGACAAATACAAGAGGCGGAGATAATTATATGGAGCAGGGTCGGTGATGGAGACTAAAAAGGAAGGGAAGGGAAGTGATAGGGGGAAGAGTGATGAAAGGGAGAGAGGGAGGGAGACACGTGATCAATAAAGGAGTGAGATTAATAATTAGGGCAGGTATGTGAAGAGAACACACACTCACCTGGCTGCGTCACTAAGCTGGCGTGCCCGCTGTCCATCCCCATACCTGCACGACACCACCATTTGCTCAGAGTTTTGCCACACCCTGTACGGCTGCACGATCAGCTGGAGTGGGAGGAAAGGGAGGGAGGCATTAATTATTATGCAAGATCAGTGATTAGTGTTTGCAAGTTTTACAGTATATCAGTAACTTTTTTCAAGCAATTAGTAGAATCAGGAGCTTTTCAATGACATTTAAAAGTAATATGTATAGTAATTATTATTGATATCTACTATATTCAGCATACTTTTCAGTTGTGGATTAGAGCCATTACATTACTTCTTTTTCTCTTTTTTGAGGAGTTCGGTGCTGCATAAGCACTATTGTTAAGGCAAATTAATACTAATAATATATATCTATCTATATACCTGGCTTATATCCCCCTTAAAGGGAGGTAGCCAAGACAAGGTGATTAGGGTTCGGGAAGACATTACTCTCCCCTTCCCATCTGTGTCCTGTCTTTTCGTAGGAGAGAATACAGAGAAGGGGCTTCCCAGACCCCTCGCTCCGTCCCTTTTGGTCGCCTTTAACGACCAGCAGGGAATACGGTGGTAGCATTCTTGCAGCCCCCATCTCAGGGCTATATAATAATAATAAAAATAATAAAATAATAATAATCGATCAGTCAATAATTTTCACGGGAGTAACATGGAACAGGGAGAGTGAACAGATTTAATCAGTAAAAAGCTAGTCAGGGTAAATATATTGCAGTATTATTATTCATTAGGGCAACTAACCACCACGATCCTCTCCCACCTCTACCCCCTGCACACGCACACACACACACACACACACACACACACACACACACACACACACACACACACACACACACGCACGCACGCACACACACACACACAGTCAATAGTACAGTAACAGTGAATAAGTGATGACGAAGACATAATGAAAATAAAATAATAATAAAATTTCACTACACTAAAACCTCGATAATAAACCCTTAACTACATCTACAATAGTGACTGGATTACTTATAGGATAAATAACTTGAAATAATCAACAGAGATCCAGTGCTCTGAATTCCCCCCAAATGACGTCATGCATAAGTTATTTACTTCAAGTGGTGTACATACCTTAAGTGCAGTTGACGTTACTTCTCCGGCTGGCAAAGGTGGCTTATGTACATCCCTGGAGTTATTGATCCTTGCGGTGACACCCTCATGCCAGTAATCCTTCAGGGGTTGACGGACTGCTCGCTGCCGACCGTCCTTATCACGAAGCAGATGAGCGAGTTCAAGTGTGGCAAGAGTAGGCTCTGGGGAAGAAGAGGAGGAGGAGGCGGGTGTTATTTAGTGTAGACATTAATGTTACGTGTGTGTTGCATTGGTTTAATGGTGTGTCTGCTGGTAATGTTCTTGAGAAGGGAAGATCTACTGTAAATGTATCGTAATGGGGTTAATGGGGGTAAGGTAATAACTGGTAATGATGAATGTTAGATCATGAATGCAGGTATATAGATGTTGGAAAGGTTTAAAACATGGTATTTAGGTGTTAACACGTGTGGTGGTGTAGGTGGTTGACGGTCGGTGATCGATGAGTGGGGATATAAATGTGCGTCTTGAGGATCACCCGCTGGATTCATGATCACCAGCCATTACCCTCATGTAGAAGGGCTTAAGATTTTATATTGTCCTATCTATGGGTAAAGCTGTGATTTTTCATACAACACATATACCCGTCCTCTAGCTGAAGGAGGACAGTAACTGCTCGATCGTCAGTGAAAACTTTGCACCTTGAGTGAAGCGCAAACCACAGCCTGCGAATGACCGACCGGAACGTTACTACTGAGCTACCGGGCAGTGTCGGGGTGCGTCTGATATCCAGTTTAAACCAGTTCCTACTTATTCCACGGCTATAGCCAAGCATTCTTAAAGAATATTAGGTATCCTTGGGAATAGTAATAACTAATAACCACTAGCTAATAATAATAACTGGCCCTCCCGCCTGTCCGGAACCATTTTTCTCGTGAATTTCATCTGTCAACTCAACTGCCTCTGCTTTCCCGCCTCTCACCCTCCCTCCTGATTTGGTACGGCCTTGATAATGGTTGCCATGTGGTGCAGTATGTGTGTGTCATGGTGCGGACACTGAACTAATGTCACGTGTAGTTTTGCCTGGTTCCAATGCTTGCCATGGTAACAGACAGTGTGACGGGGTGTTGAGATGAACGGCGGAGCGAGAGGAGTGACCGAGCTTGGGGCGACAGTGACTTAGAAAATGGGAGGAAGAGGATGCAGTGGTAGTGGCAGCGATATGAAGAAAATGGGAGGAAGAGGATGCAGTGGTAGTGGCAGCGATATGGCAACACTCAAAAGCGGCAGGACAGGTCTGCAAGGCTGTCACAGTCACACGTGTAGAGAGGCTCAGGGGAGGGAGGGAGGTATATTGTACACGTGACTTTGATTACCGTTACACCTTTAGCGAGCGGTGGAAACTGACATGAAATAAAAACATACTTTTCCACTTATATATATATATATATATATATATATATATATATATATATATATATATATATATATATATATATATATATATATATATAGCTACACGTTCATTGCTACTACTACTTTACCACCGTGTCCCTGATCTACTATTACTACTATTGAGGAAGGGCAAGGTTCAGGAGAGACGATGACCGCCGTTTTCATGTAGTCATGCCTCGCTTCACTCCCTCCTGCCCCATCCCTCTTCCTTCCCGCCTCAGTGATTCACCACCACCACCAAGCTACCGTATGCATCCGCTCACACAACTTTCTAATAGAACGAAATAGCTGTAAATATATACGTAAGGATTCGAAAAACACTACTAATTACTTTGAATATCGGATGATTTCCCAAATATTTATCTGCGAGGTGGTTTTAAAGTGTTGTATCACTGTGCTTATTATGATTAAGAAGTGGTATTTGTTATGAGTGAAGTTTTGTGACACGGAGCGAAGAACTAAGCCAAGCGAATTAACCCAGTACAAAAGGAAAGAGGAAGAGATGGAGGAGCCTAGGGCCTGGGGCGGAATGAAGGAAGGAAGGAAGGAAGGGAGAGGGGAGAGGACAGGCCATAGAGAAGAGGTCGTAGAGTACTACTTCGTTCGATTATTTTCCTACAATTTATTGTCCGTGGTGAGGTGACGCATTTGTGATGTTTTGTTATTAGGCGTTAAAAAAGGGAATTAGATTACATGTTTTGAGTTAAATTCATCTCGTCATATTAGAATGAGTGAACGTCGCAAGTTTATTCTTAGGTTACAGTAAATTACAGAGGTCTCCGTGTGTGTGTGTGTGTGTGTGTGTGTGTGTGTGTGTGTGTGTGTGTGTGTGTGTGTGTATTCGTCTCCCAGAATACCACACATTCCTACACGTACACAAAACAACATGTGTGTGTGTGTGTGTGTGTGTTAATCGATAAACTTTGCCAGATCATTCTCCCAAAAACGTGTACGTATGTTGACCTATAGGATTATTATTTTCCTTCACTCTTCATTCTAGTAACTTCAAATTAAATATGATAGCTAGTCTAGGTCATCATTTACTTTTTTTTTATTTTCATCAGACGTCACGAGATTGATCAGAGTGAATATCAACATATGTGTGCCAGTGTGTTGGTTCTGGCACTGTGATAATAGAGTGGCTGGGTGATGATGATGGGGTTGGGGGTGGGGAAAGGGTGATGGTGATGTGAAGGTGTTTGTTGTGTTATGCTTGTATGCCTGAAGGTACACAGACACTGCTAATGTGTGTGTGTGTGTGTGTGTGTGTGTGTGTGTGTGTGTTTTACTACAAGTCAGTGCTCAAAAGAAAAAAACTTTAAAACATTATTCTACAAAAGCGGAACTATTCTCTCTCTCTCTCTCTCTCTCTCTCTCTCTCTCTCTCTCTCTCTCTCTCTCTCTCTCTCTCTCTCTCTCAGGGTACACACATGAGACACTTACTTTTGTTCTTGGGGAGGATGGCGATGCCCCAGTGATGATGCAGTTTGATGTTGAATTCAAAGATGTCACCAGATCGGACCTGTGACAGCAGCTTCTCACAGTTTTGGCGGGTAAACCAGGAGGTCAGCAGCATGAAGTTGGAAGGCATCTTCTTGGCTTCCTTCTTCTCCTTCTCCTTGGCTTTCTTAGCGGCTTTCTTATCCATGACTGGGGAGCTTGGATGCAAAAGGGATGCGGTGGCTTGATCGATGTCCTTCTTCTTAAGCAGAGAAAGGTCGGACTGCACTGTAAGATTACCAGTGGACTGAGTCAGGCGAGCAGCAGACACGACGGCGGCCGAGGCGCTGTGTCGCCGAGGAGAGCCTAGCAAGTGTCCGCCGCGGTTCTGGGAGGGAAGGCGACACAGGCGGTCTGTGCACTCTTTTGAGTCATGATCGTCGTTCCTTTTGTTATGCGGGCGTCGCGGCGGGAGGGGGTCCAGTGTTGGATGGTCTGCGGCTTGTCGCATGGGGTCAACCTGGCCACCACAGCTAGAGCGGGAAAGGTTGTGGATGAGTTGGGAGCGGCGAGACACCAGCTGCCTCTCCAGAGACTGCGCGTACAGAGTGCTAACTTGCATCATGGCTACGGTCTGTCTGGCGGGCGTCCAAACGTGTATAAAGGAAACGCAGAACGTACACACGGCCTCTGCTTCAGAAGTGTCCACCTATGGACGGCTTGCGTAGGCAGTTAGCAAGGGTACCCGGGTTCAGGATTGACAGTTCCCGCGCGGCCCCAACTAGGGCGCCGCCCCGCGTACCGTGTTACTGTACTGCTGGATGTAACGTTACAGGTCTGCACAGTAGGATATAATGGAGCTTGCGAACACTTCTCTATTGAGTACTGGTTGAACGTGCAGGTTATAAACTGGTGAGAAAGTGTCGGTGTAGGGTGCGTGTCGTTGCGAATAGGTTCTCGTGAGTTAGAGTACAGCGCTACAACGAAAGTAGTGTTAATCCCACAGATACAGGTAGCGTAGCTTCGTGGGCAAATCTCGTAATCGACTGAGAAGCCAACACTTCTCGCAGCGAGTATATATAGCGGACCGGCATGTGATCGTGACGCGGGGCTGGCGGACGCATGAAGTAACGCTTGGCAGCGGGGCGGCCAGCCAACCTGGCATTCTTGGCAACTCAACGGGGCGAGGGATAAAAGGGGGGGAGTGTACGCCCGCTCCGGTAATGTCACACTTATGATGTCTTGTAATCTAGCAATTAGGTCACTCACACTTAGCTACCGTACAGTGGGTGAGGGCAGCGTATGACAGCGTGGGTGCAAGTCATGACGTCACTACCACTCTAAAATCGATACAAGCGTTATAAAATCAAGCAACATGTACGCTCAACCATTTCTAAGAACATGTGAAGTTTTCTATTCATATTATCTGAACTTGCAGTCAAACACGCGAAGCGAAACGATTCGGGTACAATATATCATAACTGCAATAAATAGAGTTTGAGTGAAATGTTAATCACAGGCTATTAGATTCTGACGCGTCTTTTTATGTTTTATGCTGTTTGCTATCGAGCGGCCACACCTTACTGTAATGGTTTCATTCATTATTATTCAGTGTATCTCATTTCCACTGGTTTGCACTCATTCACCCTCGCCTTGACCCAGCCTCATCTATCAACACCACTACAAAAAGATAACAAGTGCCGGGAGGAAGGGAGAGGGAAGGAAAAAGTAAAAACATTTCAACTCCTCTTGAAACTTCCTCCAGTGGCAAGAGTAGGTATTATTTTTAGACATATTGTAGTTAGTCCTTGGCAAGTCTGACTAAATATATATATGAAACTTTAAATATTTCTGAAGACTGTACTTCAGATAGACTGAGGTTAGGATTAAACGAGATGAGTGTGTTCGAAAAAAAAGAAAAAGAGGTGGTCTGAGGATGAAGGAAGAAGGAAGGAAAAAAGCGAGCAAGATAATCACGTATTCGAAAGCGGGGCAGAGGAAGTGAAGCGAGGAGGGATAGGGTGGAAGCGTAAATAAGGAAGTGGAGAGAGAGAGAGAGAGAGAGAGAGAGAGAGAGAGAGAGAGAGAGAGAGAGAGAGAGAGAGAGAGAGAGAGAGAGAGAGAGAGAGAGAGAGAGAGAGAGAGAGAGAGAGAGAGAGAGGTCACCTTCAAAACGTACAGTCATCTCCATGCTGTTGATTGTCTCTTGTTTCCTCCTCTTTATCAATTAAACATAAAGTCTGAAATTGATAATAAAAACACTCCACACCAGTGCGGTTTGGAAACACGACGCGCAGTGAAAAACAATGACGCATCTACAAGTGTGACACAACTTGTAATAAAGATGCACTGAGGGAAGTATTGAGGTGCGACCAGGTTACTATATTTACGACACGTTTATCTGGGTGACTAATGCATTATTCACGAAGGTTTACTGCATAGCTTAATAATTTTTTACCGAACAAAAAAATCAAAACTTCATCGAATAGCTTTCTTTTTTTTATATTCTTCTTTAAGTCGTCTTCAAAAGTAAACCTTAGATAACTTTTTTTTTAAACTTCCTAATTGACGGTATGAAGAAAATTGCTTCCACTTTGCAAATGACTGCCTTTCACATTTCAAAGTCTTAAAAGTCAGATTACATCACCATTCTATATCCGTAATACCTCTTACCGTATGATTCATCCTATTACATCATGGGGTAAAAGCAGTCACCACCTTCAGAATACTACTGACGTTCCTGTATTAATGAAAACGGAGAAAACGGGAGTTATGGTGTATTTAAGGATGTGTGTGTGTGTGTGTGTGTGTGTGTGTGTGTGTGTGTGTGTGTGTGTGTGTGTGTAATGATTAGTCTGCTGCTCATTATAACTTGTAATCTGACGGTGGAAGGAATGTGTGGTTCAGTGATTATATTGCGAAAGGAAATGCAGTTATTATCTCTCTCTCTCTCTCTCTCTCTCTCTCTCTCTCTCTCTCTCTCTCTCTCTCTCTCTCTCTCTCTCTCTCTCTCTCTCTCTCTCCTCCGGGTCGAGTCTCTCAAGTCCGTGTTTGCTTTCCAACTTAGAGGCTACGAGCAGGACGGCTTCGGAACCCCAATGTGCTTCACTTGACAAATACGAGTCAAGGAGGGGAATGCCACCCCCTTTTATGTGTGTGTGGGTGTATGTGGAGGTGTGGATGTGAGCGTGGTCACCTTACATGCTCTTTACATGGGAAGAAACTACTGATTTCTATTTTGCATTTAATCCACATGGAGAACACGTAGCAATTGTTATGGGAGGGATGGTAGCTAGGCATGACTTACTAAAAAAATATTGTGGATGATACGTAGGCTAGAAACAACTGCGTACATCTAGAATACACTAAAATACGATAACAATATACAAGGTAGACATAGTTATTCATGCGTGAAGTTTATTATTAACGATAAATTACGAGAAAAAGTTTAAATGATACAGGTGTGACAAAACATATTATGGCTCCTATAATAAAATTGAATATTATATAAGGACCCATGATTGGATACTACATAGTTACATTTATAAGGAGGGAAGAGAAGATTGATGATTTAGGATATAAATAGATATCGATGAAGAAACTAAGCAGGAGGAGGAGGAGGAGGAGAAGAAAAAATAAATATAAGAAACAAAGTAAAGAATAACGAAAAATAAGAAAACAATGATGATATAGGGAAGAATAACAATGGGGAAAAAAAGATAGAAAAAATGTATCACCACGCATTCAATAAAGTCTGTGTTTTACTGAAGTCACGAAGCAGGTGGACCAATGCAATGAAAGGTTGTGTTTTACCGTTGAAGAATGTGCTGCCGTCATAGAGAGAGAGAGAGAGAGAGAGAGAGAGAGAGAGAGAGAGAGAGAGAGAGAGAGAGAGAGAGAGAGAGAGAGATCTTCCAGCAACCGAGATTCTTTAGCTCTCTCGACAAGGTATTGATTGCAAAAGTCATATTTACTATTCCTTTGCATCCCCTTGTCTACGGCTTACAAGTCTTTGCAGTGAGGAGAGAAGCCTCGCCAAGCACGAGCCTAGGTGGTGGTGGAGGTGATAATTGAATTCAGAGAGAGAGAGAGAGGTGTTGACATGTATAAATCGGTTGTAGGGAGATTATTAATACACATAGCTACACATCACGTCCTTACATTGTGTCGGGTGAATACAAAGTGTGTTTATATTATGTGGATGGCGTCGTTAATTAATACAAACCTCACGTATACATACATACATACATACACACATACATGAGGCATCACTTGTCGTTTAGGAGACGAATATGATTGGAAAAATAATCTATATAATTAGAGAGAAAAAAACAACTGATCACACACCCACACTAAAAAGAAGAAAAAAAAGTAAGATCGTATGTTGTCTCACCTTACCAATCAATTTCCCTCCCACCCACCCCCACCCCCGCGCTACAAGACTCACTGTAGCGTCAATCACAGGCCTATGTATCGTCTGGTTGGCTCCGTCCTCTATAACCCTAGAATGGGCTGCTCCGTTCTTACACGCCTCTCGCCACGCTCCACCCACCACCGCCTACACCACCACCACCAACTAATTGTGACTCATGCTCATAGTTCTTCCTCTGTAGTTATATTAGTGTGTTATAAGTATGTTTTCTGCTACAGTTATGTTATTTTTTATGGATACTTAGTTTCCTTGATCAACCTTTAATTTTTACTACTACTACTATTATCGTTGTTACGGACACTGGGTAAACACAATTGCTTTCATTATCAGTTCATCCAATTCAGATTACTCGCCACAATAGTCAATTCACATCACATTCCCACACCACAGAGAGAGAGAGAGAGAGAGAGAGAGAGAGAGAGAGAGAGAGAGAGAGAGAGAGAGAGGGGGAGAGAGAGAGAGGGGGAGAGAGAGAGAGAGGAGAGAGAGAGAGAGAGAGAGAGAGAGAGACTATATATGCACAACGGAACAAGTAGTAATATTAACGCCACAAGTTATTTACGTTCATGAAACCTATTGACTTCCTCTTCCTACGTGAGCCTTGTCAGGTCTGTGATATGGGAATACGTTCTAAGCTTACAGCGATAACAAGTGACCCATGAACGATAATGGCAGGAAAGTTACCTATTATAATATGATCCTGGTGATACCCGTGTCCTTCCTGCTTGTTACAGACACGATGCTGCTGATGTGATAGCTTGTTAAGGGTTGTTAGCGTCATTGGTTATTGATATTTTGTCTTAACGATTGCTACCTTGCTGTTCTCATAAGGTTATAAGAGTGATTTGGTTATTTTAGTGCATTGGTGTTGATATTTAACTTTTTTTGTGGTATTGTTAAAAAGGCTACTAATTACTTGCTCTTTCTTAATGGTGTCTTAAGAATTAGTGAAGATTGGTTACATTGAGTAGTTGTAAGGTAGTATTTCTCGATATATTTCTTACGATCATATCAAGGACAAAATACGTTAGTCCTTAAATGTCACTGACTTAATATTCTCACCCTTATAATGAGTTGGAATTTTTCAGTAGTACAGCAGGTTTTTTGTTTTTTTTCTCTTTAATTTCATAGGTCGCTGCTGTATCTTACAAAATTCATCCCTTCCTTGGCCTAACTTGCCAGCATTGCGCCGCGACACACAACCGTGAGATCGTTTCGCAACCTATGAGAATGTTGTTATCGAGACAGTGCAGTAGGATGGTGTCGAGCAGAAGAATGCAAGAATACAAAACACACTGACGAAACAATACCAGTCATCCACAAAGACCTTCAGGGATAGTTAAACACGCGAAAAGAGAAGGTATCCAACATCCACAGACAGACATATGGGAGAAATGTTATTGATTGTTAACTTTTAGGCAGAAAGTTGTCTAGAGAAGCAAGCATAATAGTGTTGTTTTTATCAGTGTAAAGGTTCCCATTCAGAAATCCACAGCAACACTACGTAGGAGACAGGCGAAACTTACATTGCTATTATTATATATACTAATTTATTTATTATGTGCGGCTGAGAAGAATATATATTAATGTTGTTATAGATTTCAGTTTACAGAAGTCGTCACAGTTTGTTTCGCGTGGCCAAACATGCTTTCGCAATTAAGTAGTTAGTAAACATCGATGTCCTGACACGTGGTGAAGGGAAGCATCGCATGACGTGTCAAGTACTGTATCAGTAAGCAGCTACGAGGTGGGAGGGAGTATCAGCTGTACGCACTCACCACTTTTGTGTACGTGACAAACTTGCCTCTGGCCTTGGCGCCCGTCCTGCTCCCTCCCTCGTGGTCTCCCAACCCCGCCAGGCATTCACTTGAACACGTTTCTCTCTACCAAGACACTTTCACCTCACTCAACAAAAACACATCAAAGAACATGCGGTGGGTTGAAATAAAGGAGAGATACGCACCAAGATCTAAGAGGTGATTGAGGACTGACAGTACTTGAACTTCGTGGGCTGACTGATGACGCAAACACACCACTGTCACACGAGGCGCGTATGTGACCTTCCGTGGCGATATTAAGCTACTTTCTGGGCTTGTGATAGACCAGGCAGTCCCGCACCCACAACTAGCCCAGCCCAACCCACCAGCGAGGGAGGAGAGCAGGCTGTCCGCCGCCAGCCGTCACCCTTCCTTCCCCTCCCACCGTTCACCAACATGAGCTGCCAAGTTACGAGCGACACGCTGCCTCTGCTCTTCACATACGCCCTACTCACATACCCTCGAGGGGCATCGGGGTTGAAAACAGGTTGCTGTGAATTCACGTGGAATGGTTAGTGGCTGTACGACACGTTGGACCGCGCTGGCTGGCACCACGTATACATGACAACTCAAGCCTTAGCGGGTGGCGGGAGGGCGGACGAGAGGAGGTGTGTGGTCGATGGGGAGAGAGAGATAGAGATGGAGAAAGGGAGGGAGAGCGAGAGAAAGAGAGAGCGGCAAGGAAAGAGAATATGTTATATTATCATTTCCTGTGTCGCTCTTTAGAGAAAACTTTTTTTTAAGTCCCTTGAGTAACTTTTAAAGAGAAAGTGGACAATATGAAAATATAGTTAGCATTCATCCAAGCAGCGTTTCATCTAAGACCATTGAGGGAAGAGCAAAAGGATGGCAGCTTAAACAACGTCTGGGAGGTGGAGATACGCCAGTCAGTGGAAGAGAGGAAGAATGAAGAATAGCTTTGACCTAATTTAGTGGAAAATGGAAGAATGTGGCAGAAAACTAGTTTCGAAAGAATTTGATAAGTGTATTGTATATTGTGCTGAAAGAGAGAGAGAGAGAGAGAGAGAGAGAGAGAGAGAGAGAGAGAGAGAGAGAGAGAGAGAGAGAGAGAGAGAGAAAAAAAAAAAAATTGGATGTAACGTTTTTAGAGTAGCGAATGTAGGGTGCACGGTCGACCTACGTCAAGTTAGAAGTCACGAGGAAAAATATACGACGCGATAGATTTCAGAAGCGAAATTCAGGCGGAAAATTAATCCTAATATTTTATCCTGATGAACCGTAAAGCACACACACTTTCACCGCCTACTTATGTTTATTCCGCTAGTAAACCCCATGTGTGTAGTATATGTATACTCAGTACGCATATATGTATGTCACAGGTGTTCACGGTACTCCTCTGTGTGTGTGTGTGTGTGCGTTTCAGTGTGTGTGAGTGGGTGGGTGTGTAAAACTGCTTTCATCCGGTTATTATCATTACTGTTTCTATCGTACGTGTTATTATTATTATCATTATACTACCACTTATACTACTACTACTACTACTACTACTACTACTGCCACTACTATTACTACCACTACTATTACGACTACTAAATCCTCGTGTAGGCGCATGTGTGCTATCATTTATACATATAAGACTCGGGCATGTGCAGTACAAACCACTAATGCTATCTAATCGTTATCACAGAGAGGTAGAGATAGAGACACTTCTTGCCTATTGGAGAGGGAGGAGAGTGGGGTCAGGGGAAAGAGGAGGCGTGGCAAGCTAGGGAAGACAAAAAAAAAAAAGAGAAGTAAATGAGTAAACATGTAGAAAGATGAATAAATAAGATGGAGGTTGAGTGAAGGTTTGAGGTGGGGGAGGAGGAGGCTTGTGTGAGTAGAGGGCTCGGAGGAAAAGTGCAAAGGTAAGATGACGACGAGGAGGAGGAGGACGAGGAGGAGGAGATTGTGGGGGAGGTGCTTGAACCTGAGGAGGGAGAGGAGGAGGAGGATTGGGATGGTGCAAGGAGGGGGAGTTTTGAGAGAGAGAGAGAGAGAGAGAGAGAGAGAGAGAGAGAGAGAGAGAGAGAGAGAGAGAGAGAGAGAGAGAGAGAGAGAGAGAGATGATGCCCCCCACCATTCTTCGCTTCTTCTCCCCGTCCCTCCCTCCTTCTCCTCCTCTTCCTCCTCCTCCTCCTCCTCCTCCTCCTCCTCCTCCTCCTCCTCCTCCTCCTCCCCCTACCCTAGAGGTGCTCTTAGAATCCCTAGAAAACCACTAACACAAAAGACTTTTAACACATTCCAGGTAATCGGATCGACACAAGAGGAAACAGGAGAGACAAGGTTGGTGGGTGACTCCATCCTACGTGGGCAGCTGATTGAGTTCAGTGGACGCGCTCCAAATAACAGAAAGCGTTACTGTATTCCAGGAGCCAGGCTTGACGATATAACAGATGTATGCGAAGAGGTCACCAGCGACGCAGACAATAACACTCTTTTTATCATCCACGCAGGAACAAACGATGTGTCATCCACAAGACCCGAGGAGTTGCTTGAAAAGTACAGGAAGATGATCCGCCAGTACAGGACAAAGTCTAATAACATTGTTATCTCAGGCATTCTTCCCAAGATAGATGCTGAACCGAGGTTCTACGGCAAGGCGCTCATCATCAACCACAGACTCGAATCCCTCTGTTCACAGGAAGGTGTTGACTTCCTAAACCTGTGGGATGACTTTTACAATAACCCACTTCTTTTCCAGTACGACGGACTGCACCTGAACAGTGTTGGGCATGCTCGCTTGGGCAGACTTTTCAGTGATAAAGTTTTTCTTTATAGGTCAAAAAACGCCGAGCGGACGAGAGCAGCAAAGACATCATAGTTTCTCCGTGTAATGCCACCACTGAGCCAAATAATAATGTCACAGCTGATCCAATTACTAACGTCACTACTGATCCTATTGCTAATGACGCTACTGATCCGAATATTAAAGTTTGTTATGTAAATGCTCGCAGCATCAGAAATAAATTCACTGATCTTGAAGCTCTCGCCGCAATGGATCAGTACCATATCATAGGAGTCACAGAATCATGGTTAGACACGTCGAACAGAGATTACATTGCAGAATTTCAGTTATCCGGTTATACAATTTTTAGCTGTGAAAGAGAAAACAAAATTGGTGGTGGTGTAATCCTATATATTCACAGCTCGCTCCATCCGATCTCCCTTAAAACAGAACCCATCAACGGAGTGGACACAGTTTTCATCGAATTAAAGAGTAACTCGAGCAGAAAAATACTTGGACTGATTTACAGACCACCAGGAAGACCCGCTGAAATTGACCGTTTGCTTTTCGAATCAATCTCCGAAACAATTAGTCAATGTGAAACAATCATTATGGGCGATTTTAACTTGCCAGTAACGAGATGGGGAAATCCGTTAAGATCACATGCAGGACACGACCTGTACACGAATTTATTAGAGAGCGAATTACATCAACACGTTCATGAACCGACGCGCGACTTAAATACCCTTGACCTCATTCTTTCAACAAGCGAAGAGATAGTCAGCAACGTAAATGTTGGCCCAGTTTTCAGCTCAAGCGACCATCGGATAATTGCGTTCAACTTGAAAATGAAGGAAATAAAAGTAAATGACAGTAAGGAGAGGGTACCAAATTACCAAAGGGCAAATTTCACCAGAATGCGGACAATTCTAGAAGACACTGACTGGAGTGAACTGTTGTCAGAGTCAGAATCAGATATTGATAGGTCATGGGAGGCCTTTACCACAAAGCTGAACGAAGCTATTAGAGTATGTGTACCGTATCGTTACAGACGTTCAGCAAGGAAGAATAAACCAAAATGGTGGAACGATGAGATAAAAAACAGCCTCTCTCTCAAAAAACACGCGTACGATAAGTATATATCAACTAAAAACCAAGATGACAAAGTTGAGTTTGACAGAGTTCGTCGCGAAACTAAGAGACTAATAAAGCGCAGCAAGAATAACCTTGAAGAATATATAGCGGAATCATGTAAATCTAATCCTAAAGAATTTTATAGTTTTGTTAAGAGTAAAAAAGCCCTTACCTGTAATATCGGTCCACTTACTAAAGGACAAGGAAATCACACAAACGACGAAAACGAAATGGCTACAATCCTAAACAACTTTTTTGCATCCGTATTTACAGAAGAGGATTGTTCATCGTTTCAACCACTCGAGACTAGAAGAACCGAAAACTTCTTAAATGTTTTACTCATCGTAGAAAATGACGTTGAACAAAAAATTGATAAGATGAAAACTAATAAAACCCCTGGACCAGATAAAATTTCCCCGAAAATCTTGAAAGAGGTCAAGCATCAGATCAGTAAACCGCTTGCAATCATATTCAATAAATCCTTAAGGATTGGTAAAGTTCCATCAGATTGGAAACGTGCTAATGTAACCCCAATCTTCAAAAAGGGAGACAAGTCACAACCCGGAAATTATAGGCCAATCAGTCTGACGTCAGTAGTATGTAAATTAATGGAGACAATCATTCGTGACAATATGGTGAAATTCCTTGAAGACAACGATATAATTAAACCCTCACAACATGGTTTCCGTAATAAACGTTCATGTCTAACTAACTTATTAGACTTCTTTTACAATGTTTTTGACACGTACGATGAAAGCAGAGCAGTAGATATCATATATCTGGATTTTCAAAAGGCCTTTGATAAAGTTCCCCATCAACGATTGCTTAACAAACTAAAGACTCACGGTATCTCTGGTAGCATCTACAATTGGCTTCAGGACTGGCTCTCTGAACGTAAACAGAGAGTAGTCTTAAACGGTGTCTCCTCTCAATGGTTAAACGTAAAAAGTGGCGTACCACAGGGTTCAGTACTTGGCCCTATTTTGTTTCTGATATATGTTAATGACATAGATGATGGGATCTCATGCAAAATATCAAAATTCGCCGACGATACGAAAATTGCCAGTAAAGTAACTTCGACAAGTGACAGAGAAGTCTTACAATCAGACCTTGATCGACTAACGTCTTGGGCCAATAAATGGCAAATGAAATTTAACGTCGATAAATGTAAGGTACTACATATCGGAAGAAATAATGATCACGTTCAGTACCAAATGAATGGAAAACTACTTTCTGCAGTGAACAAGGAAAAAGATCTAGGAATCACAATATCAAGCGATTTAAAATCCAGTCAGCATTGCTCAGAGGTAGTTAAAACCGCTAACAGATTGGTCGGCTTTATTGGGCGTACTTTCGAAAATAAATCAGAAAAAGTCATATTAAAACTGCATAATTCACTAGTACGACCTCATCTTGAATATTGCGTACAGTTCTGGTCCCCATATTACAGAAAGGACATTGACAAACTGGAAAGAGTCCAGCGTAGAATAACGAAAATGATTCCAAGGCTGAAAAATAAACCTTATGAAGAAAGACTTAAAGAATTAAACTTATTCAGCCTCGAAAAACGAAGGATGAGAGGAGATTTAATTGAAATGTTCAAGATAATTAAAGGATTTGATAATATCAATGCAGAAGATTACATTACTTTTGATCGATCAAATATAACAAGAAGACGTCATACTTTTAAGATTACTGGTAAAAGATTCACATCAAACGAAGCCAAACATTTCTTTTTCAATCGGATCGTTAACGTTTGGAACTCCCTGCCCGCCAATGTCGTCGACAGTAAAACAATTAATACATTCAAAAATAGACTGGACAAATACTTAGAAGCCAATCCGCAACTAAAACATTATTCGTCAACATAGTAAACTTTGAGCAAGTTCCTTCTAATGTACAGTAATTACAAAATCTCGATTCGGAAGGACGTCGCTAGGGGCCTGACATCGCTTGCCAGGTAGTAGTGTTAGTGACAGTAGTAATAGGCTAGACTAATCTAATTCCACGCATTTATTTATTTATTTTTACTTATATTGCATGGTTGGCCTTCCTCTCCTGCCAGTCGTGGCTGGTGGGAGAATCCCTCACCCTTACTATCCTGTATCCTTCATCCCAGATTAGATAGTGTAGTCTAGTTTATCACAAACAGCCTCGTAAGGGCCAGTAGGCCTGTTGCTGTTTGTTCTTCCTATGTGTTCCTATGTGTTCCTCCTTCTCCTCCTCCTCCTCCTCCTCCTCCTCCTCCTCCTCCTCCTCCTCCTCCTCTTAACACTTACCTTACCTATCGTCACGCCCTTAGCCACGTGGACCAAAATATGATCACGTTGACATCACTGTGATATCTCTCTCTCTCTCTCTCTCTCTCTCTCTCTCTCTCTCTCTCTCTCTCTCTCTCTCTCTCTCTCTCTCATGCACTTTATGTATATATTTTTCTCTCTCTCTTACCATGTGTAGTTCTGATGTGTACAAAACCTCATTTTTTTATTTGCTTGTAATAGAAAGTCTTTACATACTATTTTTAGCGCCTGTTTATCTACATTAAAAACAGGTAGTAGTAGTAGTAGTAGTAGTAGTAGTAGTAGTAGTAGTATAATAGTCTTGTGCTAAATATATTACATGATTATCAACGTTATCATTCACGCATTTGTTTATTAATAGGAATAAGTTTAGGTATCTATATAATCTCTACTTGCGTTCTTATTTGGCTACGGTATCCTATTAATTAACTTGATAGTGACAAGTATTTAGCATCGCCCAGTATGATTTAGTGTTAATGATGCACTTATAACGAAGAAGGATGTGATTTATTACCGTCTATTAAGAGAGAGAGAGAGAGAGAGAGAGAGAGAGAGAGAGAGAGAGAGAGAGAGAGAGAGAGAGAGAGAGAGAGAGATGGAGATTTGTCTGACTCTACAATATAAAAGAAAAATATATATGAAACTAGAATAAAATAAAGTTAAAAGATATAAACAAAAACACAACAGAACGCAACACGGAAAAAATTCAAAACAAAATATGAAAACGAAAGAGAGAAAAGGTAAAGAAAAAAAATACGGAAAATAATAAAAATACAAAGTTTACACAATTTTTCTTTCAAGGACAAATGAAAATCGTGTGTGTGTGTGTGTGTGTGTGTGTGTGTGTGTGTGTGTGTGTGTGTGTGTGTGTGTGTGTGTGGAATGAGATTGTGCTTTCTACGTACATATAATGATGAGTCAGCATCCTTTAGTGAGTTCTGATATACGAGGAGGAGGAGGAGGAGGAGGAGGAGGAGGAGGAGGACAACTAGGTCACGGGACACAGTTCAAGTTATCTCCTTATTACTTCTCTTCTTCTCCTTTTGTCCTTCTCTTCTTTCTTTCTTTCTCTCTTCATTCCATTTTCGTTTTTATCAAATGTATTTATTTTTTTATTTTTATGTGAATTTTTTTTGTTTGTTTGTTCTCTACTTTATTTTTTATTGTGATTTATTTATTTTTTCCCTTATCTATTTCTTTATCGTTATCTCTTTTATTATTGTTTTTTTGTTCTCTCTCTCTCTCTCTCTCTCTCTCTCTCTCTCTCTCTCTCTCTCTCTCTCTCTCTCTCTCTCTCTCTCTCTCTCTCTCTCTCTCTCTCTCTCTCTCTCTCTCTCTCTCTCTCTCTCTCTCTCTCTTTCGTGTAATTTCTTTCTTTAGTTTCCTCTTCCTCTCTTTCTCTTTTTCTTCCTTCCTTCCTTCCGTTCTGCTTTCGTTATCTCTTCCCTTCCTGTGTTTCCTTCCTCTTATCTTTATTTCCTTCCTGCACTCTTTCATTCCTTCCCCGCTCACCACTTTATCATCTCTGTCTTTCCGTTCTATTTCTGTTTCCGTTTTTCTTATTAATCTTTGTTTCTTCTTTTCGCTGTTATTTTGTTCTGTTTGTTTCATTCTTATTTGTTAGGTGTTATGGTTATTCTCTCTCTCTCTCTCTCTCTCTCTCTCTCTCTTCTCTCTCTCTCTCTCTCTCTCTCTCTCTCTCTCTCTCTCTCTCTCTCTCTCTCTCTCTCTCTCTCTCTCTCTCTCTCTCTCTCTCTCTCTCTCTTTTCTCATGCATCTGAATAAACATTTTTAATATGCTTCCCTCTCTCCCTCCTTCCTCTTCCTCCCTCCTTCCCTCCCTCTCTTCCTTCCCTCTTTCCTTCCCTCCTTCCTCTCTCCTTTACCCCGTTATCTTGTCTCCTACACCTTTTACATGTCTATCATTTCCAGGAAGTGTGCGTGTGTGTGTGTGTGTGTGTGTGTGTGTGTGTGTGTGTGTGTGTGTGTGTGTGTGTGTGTTGAATAGATGTATACAGATGTAATTTTGAAAGCATCTCTCTCTCTCTCTCTCTCTCTCCTCTCTCTCTCTCTCTCTCTCTCTCTCTCTCTCTCTCTCTCTCTCATGTCAGTGTAGTGTGTTTCCCTCGTAATAAAGCGATGTAGGTCAGATAACTGGAGGAAAAAAGGTAAAATAGTTTCCCCTTCTCTTCCTCCTTTAAACAATTTCCGCGGGCTGGCTTCGGTCTAACGCCGTCCTAGTTCCTCCCGCTTGTGTTTAACGTGTAGGAAGGTGGCCGAGGTTACATCAGTGTTACGCTCTATTTAATGTATTGAGTTTACCTGTTGAACATCTGCAGTCTTAATTTACATGGCACCAGTTTCTTCTTTTTTTTCTGTATTTTTCTAGGTTAATGGTGAATATATGTTTATCTATCATCATTATCGTTGTAATTATGATTTTTACTGTCATTATTATTATTTGTACATCTAGATTCTTAATTTATGTCACCTGGTTCTTTAGTATTTTTATATGTAGGTTAATTGGTGAATATTTGTTTATCTATCATCATTATCGTAGTAATTATCATGGTCACTATCATTATTATTATTCTAAGGTTCAAATGTTTCATCACTCTTTGGTATCTGTGATTTCCCTCCATTTCACAATCTTATCATATTTCACAATTGATCGTAACTTCTACGTTCCTCTTGAGTTATGTTTAGCAATCTTTAAACATCTTTTTGTACTTATTGATCTTAACTTTTTTTTTTTCCATCAACCTTAATTAATAGCTTTGCAAAAAAAACATTAAGCCATTTTTCTTCCATATACAAAACATAATCAACTTCTCTACAACATTTCAATAACACATTCACATTTTTTTTTCCCACATAAATAACCATAGAGACACTGTGAGCGTGAAGAGGGGAAAGGAAGGGAATGGAAGGGAAGGAAGGGAAGGGAAGGGGAAGCATAGTCTTTCCCCTACCTTTACTGCCTGCCCCTCACTCCCTCACCCT
>JAXIVD010001549.1:38161-43161 GCA_036785275.1 Cancer borealis
AATCTTTAATGTCTGTATACTCGTAGCCATTGTGACTGTGACGTGTTTTCTTTTTTCTCCATGTCACTACTGAGCTAATTTGATAAGGAAAAAAATGTACGTATAGTTTTAGTTCTTCAAATAAAGAATGGTGTGTTGTCATAATTTAAGGCATATTGAACTTCCCTGTTTTCTATTTTTATACTTTATCATATCATTTATAACAGCTTAAGTGTTTGGTTTTCATACATCACTATCAACATTATAAACTATTTACATCTTACAATACCAGACACCTTGATTATTTCAGCGAAGGTCTCACTTTACACACACTCCTTGACACTTTCATCAGGCGTCAGCACCTACTCTGTCCGTCCTCGTTTGTAAATTTGCAGACATCACGAGTATTTCCTTGTTGATGGTTGTAGTTCTGTTCCCTCTTGTCTCATCCGTATTGGTCGTTATTACCACCTCCTTTCCTTGTTTTATGAGAGCTTCCATCGTAGTATGTTGCACCAAACTCCCAAAGTCTGTTAAGGATGCTCGCTCTCCTCTTACTAATGCTCCATTCTTAAGTATTGTTGTTTCTCACGCGATCATTTACTTGAGTTACCGTTCGTGCGATTGTGTTACCAGTTTTCTTTTTTGAATTTGAATCCATTACAGTTGGTCTGCGATTATACGTATACGTTGTCTGAAATATTATGGTTTGGTTATTTTTCCTGTGTTAGGTAGAGCTTTTTAACTAGGGAAATCGTGTTTTATTTTGAGAAGAGTTGCAGCAGGTTCAGCTCAGTATTCATTTTTTTTGTTGTTATTGAAAATTTTGAAGGGAAAGAATAATTTGCAGTAGCCTACAGTATTATTGTTGTTGTTGTTATTGGTGGTGGTGGTGGTAGTGGTAGTAGTGGTGGTAGTGGTAGTGGTAGTAGTGGTAGTAGTGGTGGTGGTGGTGTGGTAGGATTGTGGTGGTGGTGGTAGTGGTAGTGGTGGTAGTGGTGGTGGTGGTGGTGGTGGTGGTGGTGATGATGGTGGTTATGTGGTAGGATTGTGGTGGTGGTGGGCAGTGTGTAGGTGCGGCGCTGCACACGAACAAAACATAAGTGCGGGTGCAGGTCAGTAAACAACAAACAAACAAACAAACAAACGACAAAAAAAAAGAAGAAACAGGTCAGCTCATGTTAAATTTCAAATAACATTTTTACTTTTTCATAAACTGACTCCCAACATATTATCTTTGTTCCGGATGAATGACGGAGAGGAAACTTATTTATATGTTTAACTTTAAGGATCATGACCATTTAAAAGAAAAAATATCCCGATGATTCTGTACGAGTTATCCCAAAGGTTTTAGATAAATAGATTATTGCACAAACGCTGCATTGACTTTGAAGCTATAAATGCAGTAAACGTCAAATAAATCAATGAATACAATAGCGTATAAGTATATAAGTAAAATGTGAGTGTGGCACGTAAGTGGAAGTACGTAAGGAAGGCGTAAACAGGAGGAAGGAGCGGTAAAAAAAGAGGAAAATGACTCCCAGAGTTAATGAGTGGTATTAAAGGAGGAGGAGGAGGAGGAGGAGGAGGAGGAGGAGGAGGAGGAGGAGGAGGAGGAGGAGGAGGAGGAGGAGGAGGAGGAGGAGGAGGAGGAGGAGGAGGAGGAGGAGGAGGAGGAGGAGGGTAGTGTAGTGTAGTGTAGTGTAGTGTAGTGTAGTGTAGTGTAGTGTAGTGTAGTGTAGTGTAGTGTAGTGTAGTGTGTGTGTGTGTGTGTGTGTGTGTGTGTGTGTGTGTGTGTGTGTGTGTGTGTGTGTGTGTGGGTGGCGGGTGCATTAACAGGGAGGAGGTCGATTGGCTTAAACACATACTTTTGTTATATTCCAACACACACACACACGCGCACACAGACACACACACACACACACACACACACACACACACACACACACACACACACACACACACACACACACACACACACACACACACACACACACACGGCGGTGGTGGTGGTTGTGGTGGTTCTGTAGCAGCAGTAACCGTCTGGATCCACCAAAAGATACTAGCCCAGAATTCAAGTCCTTCTGTTTTCTTTCCCTCGTTACATCGTCAAGTATTGCACTGCTTGCGTCTCATCCTACTGACCGCGGCTTTCACTCTGATGGCTCGCGTGGAAGACTGTGGGGGACATCACGGGGCCATACGAATGAAAGTACCGTAGTAAACCTAGTGCCTTTCCTACGTCGATAAGGAGGGGAAGGAAAGGGTGCACTTGGCTAAAACTGGAAGGCGGGGAAAGGGATGTGTTGAGTTTGGAAGAGAGAAAGAGAGAATGTCAGAGAATAAAAAGAAAAGAAAAAAAGATATTAATGTGCTTTCTTTTTATCTTTTTAGGTTCCCTGTGTGTCTCAGGTCGCCGGATGCCAAACTCGGGGTAGTGACGAGGTATGTATTCCCTAAACTGTTTTTTTTGTGTGTGTGTGTGGGTATGTGTGTGTGTGGGTATGTGTGTGTGTGTGTGTGTGTTTGTGTGTGTTTGTGTGTGTGTGTGTGTGTGTGTGTGTGTGTGTGTGTGTGTGTGTGTGGGTATGTGTGTGGGTATGTGTGTGTGTGTGTGTGTGTGTGTGTGTGTGTGTGTGTGTGTGTGTGTGTGTGTGTGTGGGTGGGTGGGTGGGTGGGTGGGTGGGTGGGTGTGGGTGGCGGGGGAAGGTAATTCACTAGTGTGTTATGGGCGTCCTATTACCTATTATTGCTACCTGGAGGCCTTCAGGTTAAGATGGAACAGGTCTGGAACACACACACACACACACACACACACACACACACACACACACACACACACACACACACACACACACACACACACAGTATAAAAAATAACCTCTATGAGAAAAGGAAAAACTCTAGGAGGCTTATCTAATCTAATAAAAACTAGATAGATAATCAGTAAGTTCTCATCTGGCTCGCTTTCAAATTTTATCATCACTAACCTTACGTCTCGCACACACTAGGAAACAAGGTATAGAAACAGTGTAGAAACAGTAGATAGACAGTGTTGGGCAAGTTTTTACGAGTATTTTGGTGTGCACGAGTGGGTGGGTGGGTGGGTGGGTGGGTAGGAGGGTGGGTGGGTGGGTGGGTTGGTCGGTGGGTAAGTGGATCTAGGTGGAGTAAGATACCTACCTGCAAAGGGTGGACCAGGTGGAGTTTAATGTGATTTCGATGTTTTGCTCCATAATGGTGATGTATGAAGGCAGCTTCGAGGTTGTTTTTATTTAATTCTTCTGTATTTTTCGACTTCTCTTGCGTTTAAGTATCTGTTTTTATTTCTTTTGTTACTCTTTCGTATTCTCTCTCTCTCTCTCTCTCTCTCTCTCTCTCTCTCTCTCTCTCTCTCTCTCTCTCTCTCTCTCTCTCTCTCTCTCTCTCTCTCTCTCCCTCTCTCTGTCTCTCTTTATATTCTTACTCTACGTGGAACCAATGGCTGCTTCCTTCTACAGAATAATGATTTTGAATGACCTGGGATATTTTTGTTGTTGTTATTTGCCTCTAGTTTGTATTTCCTGCTTTTGTTGATATAGAATTTTGAATGAGTAGTGATTTTTTTGCTACTTATTATTAATGTATGTATTATATAACTTATTCTTCAATGATACAGCTTAGGATATTTTTGTTGTTGATAAATTCCACTAGTTGCTATTTCCTTCTTTTGTTGATAAAAAAAAAATAGTGAATGAGCAATGAACTTTTGTTTGCTCTACTATTCATAATTAATGTACGTACGGATAGTTTTCTTCTTTCAATGTTACATCTTGAATATAATCTGAACTTCCTTGAAAGAATACGAATACGGGGATAAAGAAAAGCCGTGGTGGTGTGTCTCATTGATTATTATTATATTCCCCTGCATTGTATTTTTGGTTTTATTAATACATAAAATACTCACTAATGCATAGAAGTAGAAACTCTCATGGCTCAATACATCTACCTAGGATAACAATACTGCGGAAAACCATGTATGATTATTTTTCATCATGCGTTAGGTTTTTGTTTGTACCCTATGAAAAAACACCACAATATGGGAATTATCACTATTATCAATCTGTGAAACTCAAGCCTCTCCATACAATTTTATTTTCCTATTTCTCTGAGTAGTATGCGATTACCATGATACTCGATACTATTCATTGTATATTGACTTGTACCCTTCATTGTTGTGCTTTTGCAAGGGTGTGTGGGATACACGAGTCTCCTAATGGACGGCTTTGAATAATATGGAAAGAGGTAAAGAAGAGTATTGTAAATTAGTCTGGCTGGAAAAATGCATGAAGGATTCTTTTTAAGTGTTTCATGTTTGGTAACTTGGATCATTTGGTTTTACATGACGTATCTTGACTTTTGTAAGTGAAATGTGAAAGTGAGGCACCGTAGAATTTATTATAATAATCTAAAAGTCTGTATCGCTGAAATAAGCCTTTTCTTCTGTCATTGTGATGGGTTAGGTTTCTTCTTCTTCTTCTTCATCTCCATCTCCATCTCCATCTCCATCTCCATCTCCATCTCCATCTCACCATCTCCATCTCCATCTCCATCTTCCTTCCCATCTCATCTCCATCTTCTTCTTCTTCTTCTTCTTCTTTCTTCTTCTTCTTCTTCTTCTTCTTCTTCTTCTTCTTCTTCTTCTTCTTCTTCTTCTTCTTCTTCTTCTTCTTCTTCTTCTTCTTCTTCTTCTTTTCTTTCTTCTTCTTCTTCTTCTTCTTTCTTCTTCTTCTTCTTCTTCTTCTTCTTCTTCTTCTTCTTCTTCTTCCTTCTTCTTCTTCTTCTTCTTCTTCTTCTTCTTCTTCTTCTTCTTCTTCTTCTTCCTTCTTCTTCTTCTTCTTCTTCTTCTTCTCATTAGCGTTGGAACACTGTAAATGAATGCAGCTGTCGCCCAAAGCCTTCTTAAGTATGCAGAAAGTTATCGGTAATTACTCCTCGTCCATTATCATCATCAACTGTGCATTCTTTCCCACGCTTACCTG
>JAXIVD010001549.1:48161-53161 GCA_036785275.1 Cancer borealis
ACAACGGTGTGCCTATTGGTGCTACTCTTATTGCACTACACTACCTCAGAAACCAGAAAGCTAATATAATACTGCGAAATGCATGCATCAGGTATATTTTAATAGAAAAAGGCGTATGGTAAGGCGGGATTTTTTCTACCTGTATGTTTACTTTCTATGAACGTAGATGCTACATGCAATGGTGGCTTATAATTTGATATCTTTGTCTGTTTCGTTTCCACTCAACCCGGGATTCGAACCCAAGACATCTTGGTTGTGAACTGAGTGCGCTAACCACTACACCATGATTTTCATGAATTGATAAAAAAAATTCAATGTAATGAATGTTGGCCATTATGTTATCTATGTTAGTACATATCTTATGATTCTATGTTGATTTATCTTTTCGCAATAATTATGTAATATGTGTTTTTGTTACATTTAGTACAAAATATATCAACTACAAGTACAGTAAAGCTTCTACTAATGATCATGATATCACAAGTAATGCTTTTATCATGGTTGTGATGGAGGAACAAGTTTGCTCATAATATTTTTAAGGTTAATGTGTTGCTGGGCCAGAATTCCTTAACTCAGTTTCAAGATATGGAAAGTATTACTACTCTGTAATCGAGGGTTCGATGCTTAGCATCACAAGCGACATCAAGAGCTCCAAGCTTCAAACAAACCTTGATTACAGAGTTGAAAACTTGGTTGGAGGGGCAGGGAGGGGACGAGGCACACAAAGGGTTCCCAGCCTAATGGCCCGTAGTGAAAGCATGCAAATGACTCGTCGTGCAGCAAGAAATTCAATTTCGCTAAAACAGTACAACAATGGGTTTTGGTTCTTAAAAGGAGGCTCAGAACAACGGGGAGGAAGTGGAGGAGGATGCTGTTATATTACTTTGTATATAGTACACTATTAAAACTCGTGGGAAAATGATACTGTTGTAAAAGTGTTGGGTATTATAACATAATGGTTATGGTGATGCTTGTCATAATGATAATTATTATTATAATAATAATAATGATAATAATGATCATAGTAATGATAATCATAATGATGATAATGATAGTAATAATAATAATAATAATAATAATAATAATAATTATAATAATAATAATAATACAATCATGATAATTACAATAAATGTAATCATTAGACTGACAATGATATAGTCAAGTATATATAAAAAAAAAAATTTCTCCCGGAAGTGCAAGGTAACATTAAAGAAAGAAACTGACAAATGCAAGGTAATCACACAAAATAAAAAAAATAAAACTCGTTTTAATGAAGTGTAACAGTTTCTGTTGAATGTGTCTATATCTTCGGTCTTATCCCTTACGATCCATTTGTATGTCATGCAGGGAATGTACCTTTTTTCACTGCTTTGTTAGCAAGCATACCATTCAGCACGCCCCCCAAGGCAGTGGAGGCTAAAGCACTCACTGTCCCTTGTTGTGGGTAGTAAAACCTCTTCAGAAATGGATGTAATAATTTTGAATTGACGGCGTATGACTGGTACATAAATAAATTCGTTAGTTTCCTTGAGCAAATTGTTGTCATACCAGAATAACTTTCAGCTAAGCGTAATGAGCCAGATTTGTGCTAAACAAACACACATAAGCGACAGTTTCCAGATAAGAATGTTAAGGCTACTAATAGCTTCAGTTTATATTGACGTAGATCAGTCAGTATCTTCTATAATTGTTTTGAATATTAAATAATAAATCAAGAAGGAAGGTTGACTATTTTCAAAGATTGGATACATTTGGTTGAGATGGAGTAAGATAATATTGTTTCAGTGTTTATCAATCATTCCTGAAATTCTTAATGATACTCCATAAGCTCTTCAGTTCTAAACAATTATTAACGTTCATAATTTTTCTGCAAAATCTACGTTCGTTAGAATATGATTGCGTTGAATATAATATAATCAGATGTATTTTGTTTGATCAATTTCTTGTTATTTCATAGTGAAAACAATTTTTATGATGAATTATGATTATTGTAGATAATTAGAGACATTACCACAAATGCTCTCATCTGTGTTGATGGGAATTAATCAACGCGTTTTATTGGGAGATTGAAATCCTGTTTTTATGAGCGATGATTGTGGATAAGTTTTGAAAGGAGTCAGGTGTGGATAAGGAAGGTAGGGTGAGGTAAGGGTTGGTTGGTTTGTGATGTGGGATGAGTGTGGATCAAACAAGGCGAGTGTGATGTTTCTAAAGTAAATGAATACGAGTTAGTGATTAATATACTGATGTAAACTTACCATTACTGATGTCAACTTGCGGGATAAGTTATAGTTGATAAATAATGTAAATAGTGTATAATTTGAAAAGTTTACTTAAAGTTTTACAAATACAACTGCATTCAGGAAAATGTCCACTGCGCAGAAATTTTTTAATTTTTTAATTTCACCCACTGCAGGTATTGGCTTGACGCAGCAGTAAGCATTTGCAAAGTTATACCAAACCCTCTGCGTCACCTGTTAGTGGCTCCAATACCTAAACAGCTCGCGGCTATGGTTACTATGCAACACAAGCGGCTGTCTGCAGATACTCCGCGTGTGTGTGTTTAGTCTTCACCCCAGGCATGTGTAGCTTAGGGCGAAGCTTATAACATCAGCATGGAAAACTTGCTTCAAACATGTTTTGTAAATTCTCGAGTCTTAGAAACAACATTAACAACATCAACACGAATATTTTATAAAACCAAACATGTCTGATTGATTAAATGATTGATTTTATTCAGGCGCCACAACAACGGGGTGATACAGGACTGAACCTCGTCTCTGTGTGTGTTCAGTGACTCTTGATTATCCTTGTGTTGTGTTGTGGTGTCCAGCTGCTGATATCCTTGGAGGGGAGACGGACAGTACTTTGTTGCATATAATGTATCACTACTTAGGGAAGCCTCTGGACGATGACTATTACAAGAATGACGATGATGAAGACAATGACATTAAGGGCGAGGATTATGACGGTAACTATTATGATGATTCCAATGACGATACTACTACTACTACTACTACTACTACTACTACTACTACTACTACTACTACTACTACTACTACTACTACTACTACTACTACTACTACTACTACTACGACGACGACGACGACGACTACGACTACGACTACTACTACTGCAATAATGTCTTCAAATACACAATTTTTCCGATATTTCAGCCATGGTAAATTCTTCTCGAGACTTTCTAGTAGCTTTGCATTTTCAAATTTTTTCTTTTTATTTGAGTCTGCCTCTCGCCACACTCCTTGAATTACAGGCTCCTGCTTGAAGTCAATGAGGCGTGCTGGGTCGCCTCGAAGTGTTGGTGTTTGGTTTCGTAGGGGGCAGCACCGTCGCTTTGAGAGAGGGATGAGACGGAAAGGCGATATAAACATACATTGATACACAGACCAAGTTTTAACGCTGCAGTAACTAACCTTAGCAACAGACTTGACAACATCTACGCGAGCCATTTTGTTGCTACGCTAAACTTAGTAACAAGAGGTCGCTTTGTCTTGTCGCTCGCTGCTCTAAAGTTGGGTTCAGACACAGCACAAGTTATCCTTCCACCACGCTAAAGTTATCAAGGGAAGTGCAGTATAGTTGATGGAAAGCATTGCACGCATCTATTCCTACGTTGTTTTCATACCAGTTCATTACTATCAATGACGAAAGTATTTGAACAATATTTCATGTTGTCAAGTAGTTACGTGATAATTAACTAAGTAAGCCTTGAAAAAAAAAAAAAAAAAGGTTTAATTAATTTTACTTTTCACAGGCACCACTTACTATAACAGTGTGTTCTATACTTATGAAGGAAACCACTCAAGGTAATAAGTTTTATTACACCATTTGTACTGAATCGTCATCGAGGATCATACTAATTACCTCGCTCAGGTCATCCATTACAACGCATCAAAAACGGAAAAAAAAGAGTTAATCCGCTTTATGTTGAACGGAAATATTTGTCTTTCAGCCCCGATGCGTGCCTGCAATGTTTACTCAAAAAGGATAATATTAACACTACAAGAGGAAAGTAGTGATAATGTCATATTGTAAGTAGGGATTAACAAGGCTGATGTGGAATGTAATACGTACACACAACGCGTACACATCCTGGTGGTTAGACTTACACACACAATACACACATACATGAACTACTACAACCTACATGTAAAACGCGCGCACACCATAACGACCAGATAATTCACTTGTAACACACACACACACACACACACGCACACGCACACACGCACACGCACACACACACACACACACACACACACACACACACACACACACACACACACACACACACACACAACATTTTCACACTTCCTGCCTAATTATCCTACCTGTCTGTTCCTAAGTAATTAATTAACTAACACATCTACCTTTCTACCTGCCTACCTTCCTACCTACTACTTACCTAACTAACAAACTAATCAACTTACACTCGACTTAGTTACTCCACCCGCCCCAAATTACTAAGCTTTACCCTAGCAAAGTCAGATTCTAATTAGCAGGAAAGGCGGGATGCTCAGCCAAACACAGTATGCCCATTAGCGTTCCCTAAGAGACACCCTCCGCTCGTCTACTTCCCTTCCCACCCTCCCTTCACTTCCTCATACCCAACTGAACTACGATTTTTGTTGCCCTTTCCGTCCCTTCACTTCCCTTGTATTCCTCGTTACACTCGGGAAATAAGGTGATGACATCCAAGTGACATTTATTATCACTTGTTTTATTTGATTTCCTTATTTATTTATTTTTTGTTTATTTATCTTTTTTTTTTTTATAACTCATGATAGATCTCCGTCCGATGAGTTTGTGTTTTGTGTTGACTTTCATGGATCGATCAGTGTGTGTGTGGACTTTCATGGATCGATCAGTGTGTGTGTGTGTGTGTGTGTGTGTGTGTGTGTGTGTGTGTGTGTGTGTGTGTGTGTGTGTGTGTGTGTGTGTGTGTGTGTGTGTGTGTGCGTGCGTGCGTGCGTGCGTGC
>JAXIVD010001549.1:57129-82679 GCA_036785275.1 Cancer borealis
ACCATATATGCATGGATATTATACATAATTTTTAATAGAAAACTATAATGAGCATTAATCTTTTTCAGTAGGTTTTCTTTATCCTAAGAAGGAAAGAAAGAAAATGCATACTGTGTAAATATTATCTGAGATGAGCATGCGGTGTGACCAGATGGGAGGGTGAGAGCATGAAAGCATGTATAAAAGGTGTGGTATGGGACATTGCGCAAATGGAGTGGTATAGTGTAGTGGAATGGGTGGAAAGTAGTACTTTGAGGGGATTTGGTCATATTGAGACAAAGAAGAGTGAAGAGTTTGTGAATTTTATTTGTCATCATAGAAATGTTTACCATATCACGTTGACATCAATACAGTTTGTAACTTAATCCTTTATGAATGTATGTCAATCAGAATACAAAAGGCTTAGCACTATTACCACAAAGTGTGCCTTTTCCAAAACCATCCTCTCCTTGAATGTCGCTCACATGATTGGATGAACATATGGTAAGATAACACAAAATTATGTGTTATTTTATGTCATTACTCAATCCAGCGATACAGCAGTATTTTTTAATGTATGACCAAAGTAAATTCTTGTGACATTATTGGGTGATCACAAACATGGGAATAATCCTAGCCATGCGTCAAGACGCATGGCATCGTGAGGCCACGGAGGAAAACACACTACATTCTGTGTGTGTGTGTGTGTGTATATATATATATATATATATATATATATATATATATATATATATATATATATATATATATATATATATATATATATATATATATATATATATATATTTGAGTGATTGGTTATTAACTGGTATACAAATCAAATTTTTTTCTATCAAGAAAAGCCTAATTTTTAAAGAAACTCATAGCTAGTCTTACTTTTTTGGCATTATATCTGAAGGTAGCAGCAGCTTTGAAGCATATCTAGACCAGGATGACAAATATACCCTGACACTGGCATAGTTGCACATCAACAGCCAGTTTGGGAGAATACTGAACACTTTATACCCTGCGTGCCGTGATAGACAATTGATAGTGACAGTGAGGGGGCAGGGGAGGCCTTACGCAACTGCTTCTTCCTAATATATGACAAGGTATAAAGGGAAGGAGAGGTTAAATATTTGCCCAAAAACCTGTGTAAATGCCTTGTCTCGGCTAAGCCCCTTCAATCAGTGTATTTTCACGTACTTTAGATGAAAAACTTTTTATTAATATAATTTTATTCATTTATTTATTTTATTTTTATTTTTATTTATTTTTTTTTTTCTCTATAAAACTACTTGTCAAGGTTGGGAATATCGAAGTATTAGCCCTCTTAGGACTTTGACTTTCCTCCTGCCATATGTTCTTTTTTATTCTTTATTTATTTATTTATTTTATTTTTGCTGGGTGTAACTTAACCAAACATCCAGGTATTGCTCTCCATAAGACCAAGGAGCATGTGAACATAGTTTCTGGGCATGATGATATGCGGGAGCATGATGCGACAAATGGTTCTGAGAGCTTAACCACATTACTTTTGTTTCACCTTACCCCCTTTAAGTGGGATGCAGTAAAATCTTGTTTATCTGCCATTCAAAACATAATCATCCTTAATGTAACGGTATAAATAGAGTAAAATAATTTAAAAGATATGGAAAATTGCCGAAAAAATATTTCAAATATACTTACTTTCCAAAAGTGGACACCAAACTGTTAATCGTTAATTAACGAAGTTAACATTTTTGTTAACGATTTAACTTTTAAGTTAACTTTGGAAATCATTATCAGACTAATTAACTTCCATTACATTTAACTTCCATTAACTCAAGCCCCGCTAACCCAAAAATCAGCCTTTATTAGATTTTTTTAAAGTTAAAACTATAAAATCTGCCTTTTTAACTCTTAAGTAAAAAAAACTATAGATTTTGGGTTCTAAAGCCCTTTAAAAAAAAACTTGAAAGCTGATTTTATAGTTTTGGCACTTTTCAAAGGTGTTTTTAGGGGGTTTTAGAATAAAAACTTATTTTTTGTTTTTTATCTATAATAAAAAATAACGTTAACAGTTTATCGATAACTTCTGTTACATTTTTAAATAATTAACTGATTAACAGTTAACGAAGTTAACTTTTTGATTAACGGTGCCCACCACTGTTACTTTCCTACACATCTTCATTGTTGAATATTGCCATCCTTATAGTAATCAGTAAGCTCTATTAGGCTTATTAGAAAAATATTTAGTATGATAAGATGGATTTATTAGGGTTTGGGCCATTCTTATAAGAGTGAGTCTCAAAATAACGGAAAAATGGGCTATACAATAGAATAGAATGTCAGTTATAATGTAATACATTATTTGTGTTGAATTGTCTGAGTCACCATCTTCTGATAACTGTAGGAGATCCAAAACTCATTCTGATTAAAACCGCGTCGAGCCATACTACCTCTCAGAACCTCTGTCAAACCCGAACTGAGGAGTGGCTGTGTCAAATACTCAGGGGAGGCTTGGTTGACTCATAACCACAGGTGTTGGTGCATCTCCTAGGAGACTGGAGACAAGGTATTATAAGTAGTAGGTGCCCAATTTGAATTTTTGAGTCTAGGCAATTTTTTATAACTCAGAACATAGATCTACGTGAATGCCAGTGTCCACGGGTGGAGCCTCACACTGATCTACATCACTGGCAGTGTGCGGGATCAGGGGAATATAAGTCTGGCATATAGATAGATGGCTGAATATGAACTAGCAACTCATCTAAGTCCCTAAATACATAATCTACTGTTTGTTTGGTGCAAATAGCAAGATAGAATTTACTTATATTTATCTTCTTTTTTTTCTTCTTTTTTATCATACATATTACATAATTATGTTCATGATCCATTTGCTGTAGGCTTGTGTGTTTCCATTTTACTTTTATTATTTTTTATTTGGATTTGAAGATTGGGAAATACGATAGCTACTCAAATGATAAACCGTAACTTACATTTACTTACTTACATCACATGTCTAAATATTGTCTCCAACTTTATTTGAATAATCTTATGAATGGGATTATTGTATAAATTTACATAGAACCTATCTTGTGCCTTGTAACCTATTTGGTTGAAATTTAATGTACACACACACACACTACATCCAAGAGGGACATAAGAAAATACAGCTTCCCATATAGGTGTAGAAGCCTGGAATAAACTTGATGTAGAAGTCATTAATGCAAGAAATATTCATTATTTCAAAGGCAAACTGGATAATAATAGATTGGAAACGGAACAGTACGACCATATCTGTTTTCCTGTATGTTGCAAAGGTAAATACACACACAGTCAACGTCAACCACACTCCACTTGAACCTTAGTTGTCATTATGGTCTGACTGATAAGGTGTCAGTGCATTGAGTGTAGTGTTAGGGGTTCAATCCCCTCAGCATTTCAAAACACTTACATTACACTCTTCCCTCCCCTTTTGTACCCTGTCTTTTCATAGGAGAGAATACAGAGGAAAAGCTTCCCAGGCCCCTCGCTCCACCCCTTTTTGTCTTCTTTTATGATCCACAGAGAATAGTGGTAGTATTCTTGCAGCCCCACTACATATATTCATGCACTTGACTTTTGATTTAAAGGACTAAATGGGGAATGTACTTGTCCATTACATGAAAGGTCATTGCTTGGTATTCGGCAGTGGTTTCAGGAGACAGAGTTCACAAAAGTGTGCATGGTGACCATTATCATGATGCTTTGGGCCCCAAAAGCCCCAACGTGTCCTGCCTCGTTGTTCCTGGTCCTCCTTCACTGACCATATGCGAAAAGCCATTATGACAAGGTGGTGCGAGTGTTCGGGGATCCATCCGCAAGGTTTCTCAAATGCCAGCAGTACATGGTATGACACAATATACGCAGTGTAGAGTACATTGGCCAGGTGTGCCAAGGGATCAGTATTGCAGTGGTGGTGTTAGCACTCCTGCCGAGAGCTCAAACCAGCGTGTCTCAGACCTATTCATGGAACATGCTGACTTACTAATACATTTTCTGCATTGCATTAAGATAACTATGCAATATTTTTAATCTTGGAGAGTATTTTGCTGAGAAAAATAATGATTAATAAGAAATAAACATAAACACAGCTGTACCATACGGCTAGGTCGAAAGATAAACAGTGACTGATGCTACATGCTTGATTTGGCAGGAACTTTTCACCACCTGCACTGTCACTCTACCACCTGGACATAATTTTCAAGCAGCAGACTCTTTGAATGGTCCTGTCCGGTAGCATATGGAGCATATGTTGAAATGAGGTCCATTACGTCAAAAGTCAAGTGTATATATTTGTGTGAGTGTGAGTGTGTGTCTTTCACCACGGTCTTTAGGATCACGCGCTGGACTCGTGATGTGATCGCCAGTCATTACCCTCCCAGAGAGAACTTAGAGCTCATTATAGACCAATCTATGGGTAAGACTGTGACCTTTCACACATTACACAGCCCATCCTCTTGCCCAAGGAGGACAGTAACTGCTTGGTCATCGGTAAAACTTTGCACCTTGAGCAAGGTGCAAGCCTAAGTCTGCTGAGTGACCGGCTGAGACATTACCACTGATTCACCAAGCAGTGTGTGTGCGTACAGTTTTTTTTTGTGGAGATGAAAAAAGCATATGAAGAATTTCTGTGAAAAGTTGAGATGCGCTGTGAAAGGTATAAAACTCCAACTTTAACTGGATGAAGTCAAAGTATTCTATGAAAGAAGAATGTTGTTTGATGTAAATGTTGAAGTGTTGAGAAAGCAATTATTGATTGTACTGCACTGTAAAGCATGAAGCTGCTTTATTACATTGCTACAGCTTTCATTGCATGGATAGTTTGCATGATAACATAAAACAGGAAAAAAGCCAAGATTGGTTTCATGAAAGTTAGTTGCTGCATATAGTTGCCAGTATTTTGTATGATACAGGAAAAGTTTATGATAAAAGTTATAATGTAGCATTTTCTTTATATCATATAATACATTAAAAGGAAAGTTTGTGTGTAGCGATTCATATCATTAATGCCAAACCTGAGTTTAGGTAGAGTATCACATGCATGTCTCAGTTTTCATTCCTAGGTTTATAACTTATTTCTCAATTGATCAGCCAGACTTGGTGATTATATTCTATCTGTCTATTTGATGCCTTTTCCAGGGAACTCCTCCCAGGGAATGGCCACAGCAGAAGAGCTTCCATTTATTCCTGTCCTTACATTCCTTCCTTGCATGCTCAAATCCTCTCAATCTCCTCTCTATTTTCTCTTACAAACTCTAGCACTTTGTCCTCCCATTTCATAAAGTAGATGTTCCTATACTTTTATGATGTTACTGAACAGGGCTTTCTGCATGAAATTGAACAGCTGCCTAGGATTTCAAGAGGCTTGCGGCTCCTCTACCGTCTCTGGAATGTAGTTTCCGAAACAAGTTATGTGTCACGCCTTTGCTGCACATGTATTGTCATGTGCAGTCAAGAATCTGCCACCAGAGTAATGACAGTTGCACATCTGAGGTCTTCATATGACCATCAACATGCTAGTGCTGCCATTTTTTCTGGAATATGAAATGTTTGTAGATAAAACTTTTATTTTTTATTTGTTGAACAAGGAAAAAATTAACTACATTTTCTTACCACTTCATGTGCCTGCTTTGTAATTTGTTGATCTGGTGACTCTATAAGTTATGTTTTTGGAGATGATCCAAGTGAAAGAATGATGGGTTAACAAACCCTCCATGAACTGGCTTTTCAAAAACTAATTGATACAGTTTTAAATTTTTTGTACAAGAAATGTTATAAATGATAAGTAAGATCCACACTAGTAAATCCTTTGATATACTTTAGAATCTTAATAACACTTCTTACCAAAAAACTTAATCTATTCTTTCATAATGTTGTAATAGATTGCAATATATATTGCACATTTATCGTCATTGGTTTGTCTGCCAGTATCTTTGGTGTTTTACCAAGATAAATTGTGATGATGTTGCAAGTTTATTTATTAGTACTGTACATAATTACAGTAAAAATCAAGTAATCAAAACACTGATAGTCCAAAATTCCGCTAATCTCAAATTTTTATAATGAGGCCAAATGTGAAATATTTCAGCAGTCCAAAATTTTTGAAATTGGTGGTAAAAATTCAAACAAGGTGCCACAAATATCGTAGTGGCGGGTAGCAGAAGCAGGTGGAAAGAACTGAAAAGCATAGTGAACCATTATCAGTGTGCAGACCTACCTGTTCCGACTCATCTGATGATTCATATGAATTTTGGAACTCGTTTGTAACTGTGACCAACGTAACATAACTCCCACACTTTCCATAAGTTGACATTATTATGTAGTTACACACTTTTCAAAGGTACACCCTTGAAAAAGGACTAATGAAAAATTTAGTAGTTGAATAACATTTCATTGGTCCCTTGCCTTACGAATTACAAGATAAATGCTGTATTTTTGTTAATGCTATTATCATTATTTTTTATTGGTGTAATTGTTATTATCATTATTATTATTATTATTATTATTATCATTATTATTATTATATTGATATTGTTAATTTTTAGTGTTATTTTTAATATTTTGTTACTATTATTATTATTGTTGTTGTTATGAATAATATTGTTAGGTTTGTGGTAAAGTCTGCAAGAATACTACCACCGCATTCCCTGTAGGTTGTAAGAGGCAACTAAAAGGGATGGAGCGAGGCCTCTGGAAAGTCCCTCCTATGTATTCTCTCTTACGAAAAGACAAAGCATAAAGGGGGAGTGGAGAGTAATGTTTCCCCGAATCTTAAATTCTTTGTTTTGCCCACCTCTTTTAACGGATATAAGTCAGGTATATTACATAAAAAGATTGTTGTTTATTTTGAAATTATTTAATTGATTAGTTAACTCATTTATTTATCTATTTATTTATTTATGTATGTATGTATGTATATATTTATCAATTTATTTATCTACTTATAAATTTGCCCTGTGGCGGGGACTACAAGAATTCTACCAGTGTAACTCCTGCAGTTCATAAAAGGCGACAAAAGGGACAGAGCGTTTGGGAAGCCCCTCCTCTGTATACTCTTCTGCCAAAAGATAAGGCACAGAGGGGGACCTGGCGCACCTTGTCTTGGCTACACCCCTTTAGAGGGATAACAGCCTGGTATGTAGATAGATACACATATTAGGTGGTGTTTTTTTTTTTTTTTTTTTTTTTTTTTTTTTTCATTCATTTACATAATCAAACACTGCAGTCAACACAAACAATTATCTTTTATAAAAGCAGGCTTTTGCACACCACAAATTTTCTTTTATTTGCATACATTTTGTAGATTCTGTCACTTGTGTTGTATGGCAATTTTTCAGACCCTCGCAGGTTTGAGATAAGACCATTTATTTGTCACTAAGCTGCCATGCAGCCCGGAAAAAAGCATTTCTCAAGAAAATAGAAGAAAACCCAGTGACAGGATGCTGATGAAAGTGAAAACACTGGGACTACCTCAGTTTTTTTTTGTAATCTAACTATGAAAGTTAAGATTATTCTGAGTTTAGTGACAGCAGTGATGAGGAATATATTACCAACAGTGACAGTGGAGCAACCTTAAAGCTGTCCAAAGTACAATTCATTGCCAGCAAGTCACAAAATAGCAATTTTTCACCGCCTCTAATGTGACTATTTAGATTTCATCACTGTTCATGAGTTAAAACACTTCCTTTTTAAATGAAAAACAAACAAATAGGTAAGAACTTTATTATGTTGATTCACGAAAATTATATGAAAACAATTGCCAATGTTCAAAGGTTAAGATGATAATATGAGATCTAATGCCTTACGCATCCCCAGAGATTTAAGTTACAATGAAATTTGAAATAAATTTTAATGTAGATTCAGGATTACATATCAGAACTGATATTATATTGAATTATTACATAATGTAAATATATATACGTATATATATATATTATATTATATATATATATATATATATATATATATATATATATATATATATATATATATATATATAGTATATATATATATATATATATATATATATATATATATATATATATATATATATATATATATATATATATATATATATATCCTTATACTTGACTTGTATATCCATTAAAAGGGGATAGCCAAGACATGATCTTAAGGGTTCAGGGAGACTTTATTCTCCCCTCCCATTGTGCAGCCTATCTTTTCATAGGAGAGACTACAGAGGAAGGTCGTCTTAGATTCTTTGTTGCGTCCCTTTTTGTAACTTTTTACGATCCGTGGGAATACAGTGGTAGTAGTCTTGCAGTCTTCACCATAGGGCTTTTATATGAATATACTTTTTAAGAAATGTTGAGTAGTAGAAAACTGACTTTTCTTATTACATGAAAGTGTAAATGGAATAGATATTTGCAAAGCCAGTCTCCTTAGGTATTCATTCAGGTGCATCTTTACCTCTATAATGATGGAATATGTATTGATGCCTCAATTTTTGCCAAATCTGATATTAATGGGTCTAGCAGGAAATCTGTGTTGAATTCTGCTTTTGGCCACCTGCCATTTTAACTACCTTCAACTTTTTTCAAGCAAAGAAAACAAAATCAAATGTTTCTTCACTATGACATGAAAATGCATGAAAAATGAAAAATTTATCAAATACATATGAAAATTTGCATATCACTTGAAGAGGCACAGATACATTGAAGAATTATTGTCATTGATCGCGATTTACCTTGTTACATTGTATATTCCCATGGCCATATATTGATAAATTGCTGATCCTTTTCTTAGTAACATTAGTAACACTGGTTTATGTTAATCGCTTGTTTTTATCAACTATATTAGTAATTGCTGAAATGTTGGAATTATATATATTTCTATTAATACTAAATGTTTTCAGTTTTTTGGGCCATTGTAACAGTTTTTTTACACAAATGTTACACTGAAGTTACAGTATAATAGGCAAGAGTGGGTGACATGTATGTAGCAAGAGAATTAAGACTAATCCTGCATGTGTATTTACTCTGGGCTGAGTGCTCAAATGAATTCTGAGCCCTTTAGCTGATGCCTTACCTACACTATATGGAGAGGAAGACATACAGCTTATCACTAATTGGAACATTTCTTGTAAAGGTGCCCATGTGATTTATGTTACTATTGATGTGGAGTATATTTTCACATAATAACTATTATAAAAATAGGTTTATTTAATTAAATACTATGGATTTTTTTTCATGTGTATGTCATTGCTCACAGTTGTAACTTAAATTAAGTGGATTATTCAGTTATGATTCAATAGCAGGGCAACCTGACATGCCAAGCTAAAAAGCGATCAGGTGAAGGCAAACTGACTTTGTACTCTCAAAGAATGGAGCTAATTTTACTCATAAAAGACCAATATTCAAACCAGTAGTTTTCTTTATTATTAGAAATATGTTTTTTTAATATGTAGGCTGTGTTATATAACAGATATAGTACTACCTTTGATAGTAACATGTAAACCATATAAACTGTTAATCCGTCCCTGGATATTTAAGGATTAAGAGTACATAAACCAAGTTTTTTATAAGATGTATGTCTCCTTTTATTTGATAGATATATAGCACGTCAGTATTTAAGGCTGAGTTTTTATTTGTGAAAAGTTTTCAAAATGTAGGCTTCTCTTTACCTAGAGTTTAGCTTCTTGCTTCTACAAAGCTAAAGTTCTACAGATAACCAGCAATTGCAGTAAAACTCCCAAGTATGTACACTGGACTGATTTAACCTTAGCAGTTTGGTAGTTAGTGTTTATTACAAGTGTCCAGATCATTCAACACATTATAGAAAACAGCAATCTGCAGCACCTGCCTTCGCTTATTATTAAAATGTGAGTAAATATGTAACATTGAATGATCTGTTGTTTCAAGAAAACAAACATATTCACAATAGTATTTTCATGGTTTCTCGTCATGTCAACATAACACCTCTCCTTGTCCTATCACTATCTCATCACCTTCATTCTCCCTCCCTTGCCTTTCTACCTCCTTCCTACATCTAATTTCTTATCCCCACTCCTTCCATCAGATGGAAGGGATGGCTTACTCCATCTTCTACCTTCCCCAACTTTTTCTATGTAAGTCTGATATTTGCATCTTTTTTGTATGAGGATGCTTGCAGGATGTCAGATACTTGGGAGCCTTACCATGCATTGTCATATTCAATGAATGCTATGTGATGTCTTTAAAGCTGTTAATGTATGTCATTGTAGGATTTCGGGTGTAGTAAAAGTATTTGCATTCAAGTATTTTATAGAGAGTAAGACTATTATGAAACTAATCTTTGCATGGAGCAAGAAATTGATGTACATATTCATGAATTGTTGCTGTTATAATCATAGGGGTAAGAAAATAATAAATGATCCAGATATTGAATTAAAAATAAGGTAAAGTTCCTGATTTGATGATGATGCTTCATGGTCCCTCTTAGTATGCAGTACGTACTATTAGTACGTACTTCATTGTGGTTTGTGTGTCACCACAGATCTACCAAACCGTATTGGTTCATAGCATCATCATCATCATCATCATGCTAGAAACTAATAAGTTTCGGTAGATCTGTGGTGACACCCACATAACATATACATATAAACCAATGTATGTGTTTGTTATTGTTCAACAAAACTGTAATTTTGTAGATTTGAAATCTTTATTAACCCAGATCAAGGATGGTTATCATAACACAGGAAAATATATAGTTATGATGTTTTTATACAATTGGTAATGTGAAGCTGTGGTTTCGCAGTACCTAAAAAGAAGTGTAAATATAACAAGAAATGTTGTATATATTCTAAGAGTGGAAAGATAACTGTTGCAAGTAGAATGCACATTATTTTTATAGTCAAGAATTCTTAAACTTCACCTCTTTTTTTTTCTAAGCAAGTTCTTTGCGTTTAATTTATTTTTTACACACACACACACACACACACACACACACACACACGCACACGCACACGCGCACGCACACGCACACGCACGCACGCACGCACGCACACGCGCGCGCGCGCACACACACACACACACACACACACACACACACACACACACACACACACACACACACACACACACACACACACACACACACACACACCGTGGTTCAATGGCTAACGTAGTTTATCCCTCATTTAAGATGCAAAGTCTCACTGATGACCAAGCAGTAGCTTTTCTCCTTGAGCAAGACGATGAGGTCACAATCTTACTCATAGTTTGGGCTATAATGAGCTCTAAACTCTCTCTTAGAGGGTAATGGTTGAAGATCACGAGTCCAGCACGTGAGTGTCGAGACTAGGATGAATGACACACACACACACACACACACACACATTGAAAAAAGATTTGCTTGATTTTGAAAGCAGTAATATGAATTGGTATGAGTAGATAGAGATGAATGAGTAGATAGAGATGATGGAAAACGACAGGGAAAAGCGGATGCTTAAAGGATGGAAAGAAACTTAGTTTTTCCAAACAATCATTGATACTTTGAATGGATTGGGGGTAAAAATGGTGCTAACAAATGACTTGCATGAGGTCAAAACTAAATGAGATAAAAAGAAGAGTTACGAAGATAGAACAACATGAGCATTGATCAAATATTGTATACTACAGTTAGTTAAATACACTACCATAACTTCCACTTATCTTAAAACACTTAAGTTTCATCCTGGGTACTTATCATATGATAAATATACGAGTATGTATCTTGTACATTCTGAAAAAATTAAAAATAGCATGTTATTTTGATGTAAATTTTCATGTAAATGAGGGGCATTTAAGAATGTTGATTCTTATGGCTTTAAATGGCAGACATGTGCAATGTTTACAACAGTGAGCTAGTTTTAAGACTGGACGGCTGTCTTGTGTGATTTGGTTCTTGCAATCAACAATGTTATTGATTCTTACCGCAGTTGGTTTGTTTTTCATTATAACTCAATGGACTCATGTAATTACATATTTTTTCTAATGTTTAATGTAACATTTGTCCATCCCTTAGAAGGAGGCATCATTCCCCTTAGGACACTGAGGGCATTATAAACAGAAAATGTTGGTCAGCTGAATTCTTTGTAGGACTGATGTGTATATTATTGTGATTATAGCTTCTGTGTTATGGTCACTCTACATGTATTCATATACAGTTTTGTTTATGTTGATAGGTATAATTCAGTCATACAGATAAATATGTTAGATTAGTCTCTCTCTCTCTCTCTCTCTCTCTCTCTCTCTCTCTCTCTCTCTCTCTCTCTCTCTCTCTCTCTCTCTCCCTCCCTCCCTCCCTCCCTCTCTCTATCTCTCTCTCCCTCCCTCCCTCCCTCCCTCCCTCCCTCCCTCCCTCCCTCCCTCCCTCCCTCCCTCCCTCCCTCTCTCCCTCTCTCTCTCTCTCTCTCTCTCTCTCTCTCTCTCTCTCTCGCTCTCGCTCTCGCTCTCGCTCTCTCTCTCTCTCTCTCTCTCTCTCTCTCTCTCTCTCTCTCTCTCTCTCTCTCTCTCTCTCTCTCTCTCTCTCTCTCTCTCTCTCTCTCTCTCTCTCTCTCTCTCTCTCTCTCTCTCTCTCTCTCTCTCTCTCTCACAGAAAGTTGTTAATTATTGCACCAAATGGAAAGTTTCTATTTTTGTATTTACAAAGTATAAATTAAGGGATCGTGTTAATTTTATTGTAGAATTTGTTAACCTGCATTTCTGCAAATGTTTTGTTCAAAGGCTGAAGTACATGCCATATGGCAGTGATGAATAGATGTTTGAAATGTGTCTTGAGTTTTCATCTGTTCATGATTTTTAGTTGTAGTAGTAGTAGTAGTAGTAACGATTTTTGTTTAGTTTTTTTGGAGATCTGACGTAGTGGAAAAGTTAAGCACAATGGCATTCGATAAGGTTCCGCACAGAATATTACTATAGAGGTTGGAATACATAGGAGGACTGAAAGGAATATTAAAGAACTAGTAGAAGGAAGACTACCTGAAAAGAGAGGAAATGTTAACAGTGGTAAAGGATAAAAAAAAAATCAGAATGAAGGGAAATGAAAAGTGGGGTACCACATGGTTCAGCTGTGGCACTAATAATGTGTTTAGTATATGTAAATGACATGACAGAAGGAATAAGCAGTTACATAAGTTTGCTTCCAGATTATGCGAAATTACTGAGGAAGATAAAAAAATATATTGCTAAGAGTTACAGAAAATAACTGAAGAAAAAACTGGACAAATATAGATACGGTGACGACCACACGACTGTAGTTCAGATCCTGTATACTACAACTAAAGGTAAATTCAGTTACGTAAGTAAATACACACGTATGCGCAGTAAGCAAGGCAGTAAGTGAACATAATTTAATATCATAATGAAATACGCCTTAATGATCCTTGAAGGAGGTTCTCGCATCTGGTGTGATCCTTGGTTCATATCAGGTACTGGTAGGGACAGGGCATGGGTTCAATATGAAGTGACGGGGGTAAATCTCAGCTGCAGGACCCTGTTGTGGATGCAATCCCCGCCCTCGTCACCATTGCGTGACTGACCTGACGCGCAGTGTTGGGCTGAGATGTACTTCTCTTCTCCTGCAGGGACTTATGGGATAAGTGAGAGGAGTATAAATGTATATGTGGATGCAATGTCTTAGCGAACTCCCTTTAGAGGGATAACAGCCTGGTGTATAGATAGATATGGATGAAGTATTTTACGTAGATCATACAAATGCGTGTACAATATAAGTATTGAACATAACTGATGCATAACAGACATGCCATAAACATGACCATTATAAGAAAAAACGTACAAAAAAATGGTGAACTATAAGTTTAACAACGTAATATGAGCAAAACAAAAGCTGATAATCATCGAATTTAATACCAGAACACAGATATGAAATTTTAAAAGATCATCTGATAATCATAAATATTCTTACCCAAATTATGGATTCTGTATTTTCTATCATGGACTCACAAGGAGAGAGCAAGCCTATTGGTAACACTGGGCGGTATGCTAGCTAATGAACGATAAAACTGAAAGAATATACTCTGCAGAGCGTTGCCTCTAGTATCAGCTTTGTGTGTCGTGACCAGGTAATGCGTACACGACATAAGGTGTGTTGTTCTCATATTCACTTCACTGACCTCTGAATCTCGGTCAACTTTGAGTTTGTCGTGTCGCGCTATTTTGACAGAACACACACTGCATGACGACGCGTGACTCACCTCATGACCAGTGTGTATGTGTTGATTTTTATTCACAATATATTTTTGTTATTTACTATGTTGTAAATACTTACTGAATATTAATATGTATCAGGAGACTTGAACAAGATTTGCATGAAATGTTGGACATGACGCTTGCAAGGTTGCCAGGTCTTATATTTGCATTTTTAATACAATAGTTTTCTTATTCCAGTAAATTTCTTTGTTTTACGTCATCTAAACATAATGTAACTCGTCTAGTATAACTCGTGGGATAACTCTGTATGACATGAATTTGATGTCCCATTAAAATTGTTGATAATTTTTGTAGGTGACAACTCGCTTCATGGCGTCCATGGTCAGGACTGTATCCATATAATACTGATATATATGTTTGTTAAGTTGGACGATTGTTTAGTAATCGGGAGAATTAACTTCAAGCAAATATGACATGTTACTATGAAATTTTTTGTCGTGGTGTGGAGGGTCTGTATGGCAACAGTGCGAGGACGGCGGCTGAGCGGTGGCGGGAAGAGAGGCTCGCGTTGTGGTGGTAGTAAGTGTAGAGCCATCGAAGGGAGATGATGCGCACGTACCGCCGCTCCTCAGTTGTGAGTGCAGTGATGTGCTAGTGCGTGTAGTGCCCAATGTGCATTGATTAGGCCTTATGGCGGCACCGGACAACAGTCCACACCTTAAGCGTGTGTTGCGCAATTATCAAAGTAGTGCGATGTCCAGTCTCCATGGGCCGGGACCTAACTGTTACTTAAACGACACGGGCAGGATGGGCGTGAGTAAAAAGCTGGCAGATTGTGATGACAACCTTCCATCCATCAAGCAACTCGATGCTACCACTAAGCACGAGTTGTACCGTGAAGTGAGCTACAAGAAGGCTCTCCTCTATGAGGTGGATTCCTTTAAAAAGAACAAGGCCGATAATGGCCCCCGTCGTTGCATTGTTGATACTGAAAGTAGGCGGCTTCCAGCTTCCAGTCCGCCCACCAGTCACACGCCCACGGCTGGTCCTCAACCCACCCTGCCCAACAGTAAAGACACCTCTGTAGATATCACCACCACCACCACAACCACAACTAGCCTCGTCCGTAACTCTGCCAGCAACACAGCTACTACCTGCAACTCTGCCAACATTACCACCAGTGCGTCTGACTCCATCACTGGAGTGGAGGAGTCTTGGGTGGAACCCGGAGTGTTTTTAGCTCCGGCGCCCTTCCCGCCGCAACCTTGGCCGGTGCTGGCCGCGGCAGACAAGGGCTCTCCTGGTGCAGGCTGGGTTCGGGAGACCCTGCTTGATGGGGAGCCCATCACGTGTTTCAATGTGGGTGGAGAAATGCGTCTCTGTTTGCCGCAGATTTTGAATACTGTCCTGCGGGACTTTTCTCTGAGCCAGATCAACGCTGTGTGTGAGGAACTGCGTATCTATTTGGATGGCTGTAACGAGGCTCAGCTGGACGCCCTGAGGGTTGCAGGCGTCCTTCCTCACACCGCGCCCTCCTGCGGTCTCATCACTAACACAGACGCCCAGAGACTTACTCAAGCCTTGTTGTACGCCCATCCCACCCGCGCCCCTGTCCCTGACCCCTCTAAACCTCAGGATCACCCAAAGCTTCGTGTTTATCACACCTGCTTCGGGAAGTGCAAAGGGTTGGTGTGGGACGACCTGTACACCAGCCCCACCGCCCCATGCATAGAGTGCGAGGAGTGCCATGGACTGCTGCCCCCGGCACGCTTCGTCTGCCACGCCCACAGGTCCCTTGAGAACCAGACGATTCACTGGGGATTTGATGCAGAGCAGTGGCGGACCTACCTTCTATTGGCTGAGGACCAACAGCTTCCCCTTGAAAAAGCCGAAGCACAATTGAAAGCTTTCAAGAGCAAGTTTGACCCCGTCGGTGCAAACTACAAGCGCAAACAGGTACTGTGACCTTTCGTAATGCTCTATTCACACACCCTTTGTTTCAGTACATGAGTTGCCAAGAGAAGAGGGGTATAAGGAAAGTGTACATTTAATGTTTTTAAGTTTGCTTGTAAGGTACGTCATTTTATATTGATAGGAAACGCAACATATTACAGCCTAATTCCATCCTCGTCTATGATACACCTGTAAATGTGTACTTGACAACAATATACCTGACAGGTACTGCTCATACTTGTTAGGTTTACATCGTGTGAATCTTCAAGGTCACGGCGTCCGTATGCTGGTGTGCCTGATAAGAAAAGAAAGTTTCGCGGGACACTATCAAGTGATATAAGGAGCCATTGTTTATCACAAGTAGTGTAACAGCTGCGTGTACCGCGCGTTTCCTACGCCTCTCGTTACCATGTCTTGCCTCAGACGGAAACAGTGTCTTGCACACAGACAGACATCCTTGAGAGCCTCAGACGGCCCTGCTTGCGATTACCTGCCAAATGCTTGCGTCACTCAACCCCCTCCGTGTCCCCCTTCCCTTCCCATCAGTCCATGTGTTCATCATACACTCACGCATCAGACTGACCATGTGTTGTCGACCAAGCGTTTTCATCTTTTACAGTGAGATGTTAATATCACGCAGTTAATTTTTTACGCCACACTAACTCGATCGTTCATAACAGTTTGTGTGAGTCAGTAGAGCTGAATGGAACGGACTGGAAGGGAATGTGCACAGGGAGAATGGCGGCGCCTCACCTCGCCCCTTCACCTTCTCGCACAAACGAAAAAAAAAAAAAAAACGGTCAGTAGAAAGCCCGAACCGTGTGCAGCAGAGACAACCTTGGGAGGGAGGCAGGGCCGGCGCGATGACGAGGTGGGTGGGGAAGCCTTCAGCCTCTCTCGCCTCTCTTGTTGAGAGGATGGAGGGAGGAAAGGAGGAACTTCACTTGGTAGGGAGAAAGCGTTGTTCGTCCACTGTGGGTATGCATGGTTAGTTGCTGATACACTTACGCTACGTGTGTGAGGTGATCAGGTGACCCCTATCCCCTCCCCATCTCTCAGTTTCATCCCATGTTCGCTCTTATCACAAGAACCGCAAGACAGTTTTGTGACCGCTCGTGGCATTTGCTTCCAGGAGTAATGGACGAATACCAGCGTAGCGGAACGAGTCGAATTTCAGTGCACCGTTCAGGCTTGAGTGGATAGATGGCTGGTGCTTGTGTACTGTATAGCATGTTACTATGGTCACAAGGGCTAGAGTGGCGCGCGTGGCCTTGCTGCTTTGGCTTGCAAGCACTGTATGAATGGAATAACTATGCGTTTGTAGTTTTAGCTGTGATTGTAACTCCTTCATCCTCCTACTTCTTCTCTGCTCTAATGGGTTGGCTGGTGAACTAGCATAACTTCATGGTAACATTATATAGTTTGATCATCCACCCTTGAATTTTTAATCATTACTTTGAGGACTACACACACACACACACACACACACACACACACACACACACACACACACACAGTGAGAGAGAGAGAGAGAGAGAGAGAGAGAGAGAGAGAGAGAGAGAGAGAGAGAAACTCGTTCTTACCGTTCCTCAAGGTAAAGGTAGAAGAAATATGTATAGCTATGCGTTTTTCAGTCATATATTTACAAAGAACAACATAAGGGTAATAGTATAATGTAACTTGGTCTACGGAACGTGGTTCTGTCTTCATCGGGTTATCATTGTATTTATTGGCATCTTATGCCAAGCACCTTGGCTCAAACGATACTGTCAGGTGTTATCAAGTTTACCTGCACCGTTGTGTGGTAAAAAAAAATGTGTATAACGTTTAATGTAGTTCTGGTGTTTTCTATTGAACACCTACATCTATCGTTGATATGTTTTTGGAGGCTATCATCACTCACCTATAACACCAGTATAGGCTAGCACCGACATTATTTATCAAACACCTCTTCCGGTTAGTCTGACTGAGAACTGTGTTTCTGCCTCGCACAGCCACGCACCATCCCCCTATATCTCCAGTCTCGGCCTGCCAGCTGCCACTCCTTAGTCCTTACGCTGGTCACTCAAGCAATGTGTCAGTGCCACTCCGCTCTTTCTAAACCCATGGCCTTCAGTGCCCCATCCCTCATGTGCTACAAGCCCCGCCTGCCCCCATCCCCTTCCCAGCATTCGTCACGCTGTCAACGTCACATCCTCACTGTGTCACACTTTAACACACCCTACCACTTTTGACCCCTATCGTACCCCGTCAACCCCCTCCTACCACGTGCCCTCCCCTTCGTGTGTCTTCCTCCATCGTCCGTCGCCCCTTACTTCCATGTTACCCACAATTGTCCCTTCCCGTCATTTCCTTTCCTTTATATCGTCGATGTCACCCTCCATGCTTGACTTTTTCTACATTATATATATATATATATATATATATATATATATATATATATATATATATATATATATATATATATATATATTGGAGGTATATACAAGTGGCAGATTTAAACAGCTTGATTCAGACAATGTTTCATCATCATCATCATCAGCCTATATGAATCCACTACTGGAACAAAGACCAGCCCTAACCTTCTGTATTCATCTATATTGACTGCTTGTTTACTCTAGAGCCTAGGCCATTCCAGTAATCTCGTCTCCGTCTAATTCTCTGTCTGTCTGCCTTCTTTTACTATCCCTAGTTTGACATTCTGTTAATTTAGCTGTCCGTCTGTTATCTGTTCGGCGCATAAGGCTTCCTGCCCATGTCCACTTTTTTTCTTTTGATTGTATTCAAAATGTCTTCAAGATGGGTTTAGTCCCTAATCCGTGATGCTCTCTTCCTATCTCTCCATGTTATGCCAAACGGTATTCTAACTATTTTCAAGTTTTCGTTTCATGAATTTCATAAGACTCCAGGTTTTCAATCCGTATATTTATATTGGTAGAATGCAGTGTTTCTAAACCTTTCTAGTTAGTGATAGTAAGAGATTACTTATCACAACACTCCATTCCATTCCTGTTATTTTTTTAATGAACTTGAATTGCACTAATTTTCTGTTATATATATATATATATATATATATATATATATATATATATATATATATATATATATATATATATATATATATATGTATATATATATATATATATATATATATATATATATATATATATATATATATATATATATATATATATACATACATATATATATATATATATATATATATATATATATATATATATATACATACATACATACATACATACATACATACATATATATATATATATATATATATATATATATATATATATATTTATATTTATATATATATATATATATACATACATACATACATACATACATACATATATATATATATATATATATATATATATATATATATATATATTTGTATATTAATTCCTGAACATATTATGTTACTTCATCCTTTACTTTAATTTCATGGTTTTATATGAAATTGTTGACATCACCATTGTATTCTTCACATTCATTTTCATATCTATTATCTGGCTTTCATTGTGTAATTAACACTACGCAACTATTAATCTGCTCACGTGTGAACCTGTGTACGAATCTATTTAACAGACTGACTTGAAAGACAGTGTTTACAAATAGATAAGACAATGCGTACACTGGTTAACATGTAGGTAGATGAATAAATGAAGTGTTAATGGTGGTAATGGGTAGTGGGGGTAGTGATGCATGACTGGGGTAGCGTGGAGTGAAAAGCTTAGCGATCGTGGTCATGGTGCGGCAAGACGGAATGGTGATACAGGAGTGGTGGTGATGTTTGGAGGAGGAAGGCGTGGAATGGTGGTCGTGGTGTTACTGGTGGAAGAATGAGGCGTGGAGCGGTGGAAGAGGAAGGTGGTGCTGGAGGAGAAGGGGTGGGGGACGTCTCGTGCGGACAATGCAGGTGTTGCCAAGTGTGAAGGAAGATCAGTGGCGCTGCCTAGGTGCATGCCGTTGACTACAGGACACTGCCGTTCGCCCTGTGGCTGTTCAGTGAGTTAGGTGAGTAATAGTGTGCGTGTATGCAGGTTGCTTGCCATACCAACTAGCTAAGCGCTCCACCACCAGCCCTTGTGCATTCGTGGACTGGTGACCTTCACACAAAGTCAGACGAGCGGTGGCGCAGTTGCCTAGCCTGACTGGGGCCGGCCCGATTGGAGGGGCGAGAGGGAGGGAGGGAGGAGCTGGGCCCGCATGGTGCAGGAGCCGACGCTGACGTGAGCAGAGTGAGTTATGGCAAGTAGTGATGGCTCTCCAAGGCAGCCGTATGTATGTATTGTATGTTCTATGCTGATGCATGTGTAATACAACATATATATATATATATATATATATATATATATATATATATATATATATATATATATATATAAACACACACACACACACACACACACACTTGTGCGTTCAGATAGTTTGTGTATAGCTTTACATTGGGATGCTCAAGCACGTGAAAGAGCGATTTTTTTTTTCTTTATCTCGAAACCAGTTTGCGGGACGAGAATATCCCGATTATCTGATTCAATGTTGTTGATAAGAGGTACACGTGATGGGGAGGAAAGGATGGGTGAGGGCGGATAGATAACACTAAGTTCAGGTCAACACAATGCTCCTTTGATCCAGCAAGTCGCGTGTTGCATAGTGTCAGCTTTGCGGCGGCGGGTGTTAGTAGCTGCCGTGCTGGTGGGAGGCAAGGCGGCGGTGCTGTGAACTAACTGCAGGGACACTTCAACCCATTTGTGGTTAGTTTTCCTTTTGAACTTGAATTTATTGTTCTTATCTTCCTCCCTGCTTGTTCACTTCCCTTCTCTCACCTGCTGTTAGTGCACACAACCGAGGAACACACGATGATTCCTTGTGAAGTTTGGTTTGTACCGTACATTTCGAACGTCACAGGGAATCTGTAGTTTTCTCCTAATCACACGACTTGGAATCATTCCGAGGCGTCTGGAAGTGACATTAGGTATAGAGACACATGGAAAAGTATAGAGTGTGACGGAGTGTAGAGGAAAACATACAAGTAAACATTCGTAGCAGAGAAATTGGCAGCTGATTAGCGAAGGAAGTGACACCAGTGATAGGAAGGGAAAGGGAGGGAGGGAGGGAGAGAAGGAAGGTGGTTTGGCTTCGGAGGGGTGAAAGTGCGACAAGCTGGCTCCAACACTTCTGGGTAGCAGACTGGCTGGCCGGACCCACCTTCACACACACACACACACACACACACACACACACACACACACACACACACACACACACACACACACAATGGGCCAGAAAGTGCGTAACTTGTCTTCTTCAAGTGATTTATTTATAAGTAGCACCGGCAGGCAGCCAGGTGGGTGGGTGGTTGGATGGGTGGGCGGGCGAGTGAACTAAAATGTGCGTGTGGAGACTGAGTGAGAAACGAGAAACAGGATCTATATTTTGTGTAGTGTTTAGCAATCTTTGGACCCGCAGCTGTTGTTTATGCATCCTCTCACCAACACACGATTAAGAAAGGAGTGGCTTCTTGGCTCTTTTACCTATTTCAACAACATTCTGACTGGTCCATCCAAATAACTTTAAATTACTCCACTAGGGGAATATTTTGGTCCGAACTATCATACATCATCAGGATATTTTACTTCTTATTTACTATATATATATATATATATATATATATATATATATATATATATATATATATATATATATATATATATATATATATATATATATATGTATGTCCCCTTCCCTTGTGTCCTTCCTCTCCTCAGGTAAACGGAAAGAAGGTATGTTTTTTTTATGTATGTATATGTACGTGTTGTGTAAACTTGATGTCCCCGCGCAAGATGAAACCCAAGAGGTGGTCCATTATAATCCAACCTGAAAGCTGCTGCCTTGCATTATGTTACCTGGAGTCCGATTTACTAAACGGAGAGTAGTGCATATAAGGTTGGGAGGGATAATGGTGGTGGTGGCACACACACACACACACACACACACACACACACACACACACACACACATACACACACATACACATACACATAAAACACTAATAAAACAACATCGACGCAGACTTTCCCCGCCCAAATCATTCTTTCCCTCCGTGACGTCACAATCTCTTCTCTCCCTGACGTCATGTCCTTTTGGGGTCGCGTCCAGCCCAGTCCTTACGTCTGGTGGGGCCGCGACCTCCGCTTTTTGCCAGGCAGCCCGGCGCCGCTCCTTCAGAGGTAAAGGGTCACTGATCTAAGACAGGCAAGGGAGGCAAGGGACACTCACTCACTTGTGCTTAAATACCTCCACCTACACCTGTCTTCTCTCAGGTGGGCATGATGTACGCCGCCTTCCACACCTCATCTGTACCTCTTGTTTGTAGTTACGCATTCGTTGTTGTTGTTTTTACTGAATTTCCTTCTTTTTTTTGTGCGTATGTTCAGATTTTTTTTATTATTTATTTTTTGTTATTATTTTTTTTGTGAAGATGTTTGGTTTAAGAGAGAGAGATGTTTATGTTGGTGACGAGGCTGGTTGTCTGGTGCGATTTTGATGCATGGGATGTTTGGAGGAGGATGGTGACGTGTGTGTGTGTGTGTGTGTGTGTGTGTGTGTGTCTTAGTCATGATTCTTTCTTTGTCTGCATGTCTCCTCGTCTAAATATGATATATACTTCCTGCCTGTCTGAAGTCTGAAGTCTAAAGTTAGCCTACATTAGACACCGACATCCTGTGTGTGTGTGTGTGTGTGTGTGTGTGTGTGTGTGTGTGTGTGTGTGTGTGTGTGTGTGTGTGTTACCTAGTAGCCGTGACTGTCTTCCCACGTCTCGGGATTCTGTGGTGTCTAAAACTGACGTTCATTGCAGGTGGTATAGTGGTGTGTCAGGTGCGGTACGGTGCATAGCTGTAAAGACTAATTGATGATACACTCTCTCTCTCTCTCTCTCTCTCTCTCTCTCTCTCTCTCTCTCTCTCTCTCTCTCTCTCTCTCTCTCTCTCTCTCTCTCTCTCTCTCTCTCTCTCTCATGGCCACCAATGCTGAAGAACAATAACAATGCAATTTAGATTTATTCTTAAATTTCCATTGAATTTTGAATCATCTTCATCGTCATCATCAGTATCCTTCTCTACTTACTCTGCGGTTCGTCTCCCATCCTTCCTCCGCTCCTGCCCTCCCGCCCCCTCCCCTCCCCTCGGTCCCTCCCCTCCGTCCCTTCCACCCTACTAGCGGGGTCATGAACTCTCCTCTCTTCCCCCCCACTCCACCTCTCCTCTTTTACGTTACTCCCGCCGTTCGTCCTTCCTCCTCCTCCTCCTCCTCCCCTCCTCCTCCTCCTCCTCCTCCTCCTCCTCCTCCTGGTCAGCTTTCACTGCATCGCTCGGTCACCAGCTGCACCTCCTGGCCTGGTTGGGGGAGAGGTGGGGATGTGGTGCGGGGGAGGGGAGGCACTTGGAGGGGTGCTGTTGAAAGTTGACCCCAGAGGGATTTTGCTGGATGCGTGGAAAAGGCTGGCTGGCTGGACGGTGGTGGTGATGGTGGTGTTTTGTTAGTGTGTGATCTCTCTCTTTCTCTCTCTCTCTCTCTCTCTCTCTCTCTCTCTCTCTCTCTCTCTCTCTCTCTCTCTCTCTCTCTCTCTCTCTCTCTCTCTTTGTGTTCACCTGGACGATCACAAGAGAGACAGGAGGGACCGGCGTAGTTGTACTGGATAGCAGGAGGTAGTAGTTATACAGTAAGTCCCTCCCTCCCTCCTCCTTCCTTCTTCCTCCCTCCTCCTTTTCTTCGTCAAGGACACCAATGAGGGCCGTGCTACAGGTCGTGCCTGTGTCGCCAGGTAATGATTGCGTATCTGCCTGCGTTGCGCCCGTGTTGCGTTCTCTTTTGATCTGTCTGTGGTGCGTGTGGATGGGAAGTGGTGTGTTTGAACGGTTGTGACTACGAAGATTAGGTGCGTCTGGACGGTCGGGGGAGGTGGTGAAGGTGAGATGAGTGTGTGAGCCAGTGGAGTGTGTGGAGCTGGAGTGGAGTGGGGTGGCAGTCATCGGCACCAGGCACAGAACAGGAGGGTGGTAGACGTGGTGCACCCCTGCTGAGAGAGAGAGAGAGAGAGAGAGAGAGAGAGAGGGAGAGAGAGAATATAGATAGATAGATAGATAGATTAATCAGGTTTCGGCTTGGAGTCAGGGGGAGGGCTATAGCTGGTTGTCGGGCCAGGGCGGGGCAGCATGAGCAACAGCAGCAGCCGCCACCGTCGGCCCCGAGGCTTGTGTCTCCCTGCCGTCACCGCGGCGGCACCGTCCACCCAAGACCCACAGCATTTATCGTCTGCCAGTTTTCTCTCGCTCCGCGGCATGCGTGGCTCCGTTTACGCTGCGCCGGGAGACAAAGACGCCAGGCTGACGGCGGCTGCTACAGTACACTGAACTGGAGCGCGCAGGGCCACCGCCGCAGGAGGAAGAACACTTGACGTTGTGATAAAAGAGAATGATTGTCGATACAGGAGGAGAGTTGCGACTCCCGCCCAGACGGCCCTGTGTCGCTGTAATCGTCTGGGAATGTGTCTGTGTTCTCGTAATTACCGGCAGTTCATCACAGTTTCCCTGGCGCCTCGTCCTTGCGTGGGGGCGCAGCAAGAGCGGGAGTGGCGTGGCTGGAAGAGAGAGCGTCGCTCTTTTGTCTGGAGGTCGATTCTGTCACGTAATCCGGATTGGCAGAGAGTTTGAGCCTTGGAGAGAGGCGCTACACGGCTCAGATTCACGGGCGGACGGTGCGGAACCCTTCAGTTTCCTGGGTACAAATGTTCACTGTATTTTGCTTTTTGTCTTTTTTCCTGCTCATTCCCGAGATTCAAGACGCGAGTGGTGGTGTGAGGGGGACGGGGGCGACTTGTAGCTACACGTGTGCTTGCTGCCGCCGCATACACCTTGGACGTACTACACGGATCCCTTAAACAAGAGGAATGATGACTTGGGATTTGGTGGGCTGCACTTGACGCAACCTCCTCCTCCTCCTCCTCCTCCTCCTCCTCTCCTCCTCCTCCTCCTCCTCCTCCTCCTCCTCAGCAGTATATCCTCCACTACAACGCACCAAGTTCTACACAAGGAAACCTACATCACGGGCCGGACATAGTTACACACACAGACGTACAGGTGGGGGTGAAATTGTACGCACACGAGGGAGACCTAAATAAACTCACACAACGGGAAAAAAGATACGTACGGTGGCCTTACCCACACGCACATGGCGGGACGGAGTGGAGTAGGGACCTAAATAAATTTACACGCTGGGGCTCGAGTTATCCTCAACACCAATTTAGTGTTGTCACTGAGACACCAACGAGGCTGTAAACACGAAACACAATGATCGTCGCCCCCTTTCTCCTCCCCGCATCCCATCAGCTCGTCTTCACACCCTGCCCCGTCACCC